>JAODKM010000001.1:50445531-50455916 GCA_026780845.1 Petrocephalus sullivani
AGGCATTTAGTGTGCACAAACGGCATGCTGATTTCACATTTCACACGGCCCCCTGCGATGGCGCTTTCCTCCTGATGCTTTTAGTGCAGGGCACCAAACATCTGAGAGCTGGGAAAAACCCCCAACCCCCCATAAAACCTGCTCGGCTTTTTAATATTCTGTCAGGGGGAAATGCTCCCGCTTTGTTGCACTGTCAAATGTCTGCACCGATAATTAGTTGCGGCATGAAATATGTGTCTTCAGAAAATGTCGCCTCTGGGAATTAAAAGTTTATAAAAGAGTGACTGGGAATTTAATGGTGGTGGTGGGGTGTGCCCTCCCTCCCCCCAGGGAGAGCCTGCCGCCCAGCTCTGTTTGTATTGATTTGTTCTGTCTTCTCCCACAGAGTGTGTATATCACTGCATTTGGCTTTGCTTCACCCCCCAGGAGTGGAGAGACCAATTTGATGCCAGTCTAAAGCCCAATTTTCTCTTCCCATCCAGTCCTGTTAACCCCCAGTGTACCATGCATGTTTGCTTGTCTTATGTTTTTTTGTATTAAATCAGGATTTTCATTGGCAGTTTCCACGATGACCCCCTCCCCTCACCATTTCACCAGCAAGCCCCCTGTTCCGTTAGCGGGTTGGACGCCGGACCCTCATCATATCGGCTTTTGCGCATCAGATCTAGGGATTTGTGCTAAAGAATTCCAACTCTAAAATCTAAACACTGCAAAAATAAAAGAACAAAACCATCACACAGGCAAACAAACCAAAAAATAAATGGTTGGGGGATGGAGAGCTGTGCTATAATGATGGGGAGGGTTCCAGGCAGACATGGCCCCCTGCGGGCCTATGCCCCACGCCGCCCCAACCACACCAAGCGCTTCTGATCAGCCCGCAGCTGGACCGAGCCACATGGCCTCTCGCCTCACAAAGGGGCTCAGACGTACATTCCATGCCACCGTGTTCCTTCCCATTTTATCCTTGCTGCCGCTGTGCTGCTTCCCGATTGCCGGTTACCGCTAAGCATCGCTGCCGCTTAAAGATGTCCTCTGCTTTCCCTGTGTATCCGTCGGGGTTACAAAGGCCACTAAAGATGCTCATGTCTGAGGAATCCCTCCGCTGTCAACTGGTGAGCTCTTTTACAGCCTGCATGTACAATCCGTCGCTGCTTTCCATCTACTGTCCCAGAAGACCACACTGCGGGAGCAGGTTTCCACTTGTTTCTGCTGTTATTAATTACTGGGCTTAAGTAATGAATTAATTGGATCTAAGGTGACCTCAGCTGATGCTTCAGGTGCTCCATAAACTGAAGGCTGAAATGAACGCACATTAATCTGTGCAAGAATGGAGGTGACATGCATAAATGTGCGCATGACAGGGCCAGCTCGGGCTAGAGGCCACCCTGAACCTTGTTTATTTAGCCTAATCGGCTCTGCAGCCTGCCAGCGGAGTACCTGCTGTTTTACCATTGACCAAAGATACTTCACCTCAGTTGCCAAAGTAAATTATACATCTTTATAAATGGCTTAAATGAATTGAAAGTGTCAGATAAACAATTAAATGTATAATGTTCATCATCTCCATTATCTCATTAGTGCTGATAATTACTCAGGGGGGCTCTGTACTCAGCATTAAAGAAAATAAAACTCCTCGTGATAGCAAATGTTTTACAAATTGCTTTTTAAAATTAAGCCTAATTAAAGATTTGTGGGGATGAAAATCAGCTTTTACTGTGCATCCTCAGGACCAAAGCTAAGCACTCAATCTACCCAAAGACACTGTCCATAACGTGCAATGAGATCAGAAAAGTGTACAAAAAGTAGTAGGTTGATTAACTTCAGTTAGTTTCTTGCACAACACAGCCATTGGTTAAATAGCAAAAGTAACATAATAATGTGTCAATTTCGGAAGAGAGTTACATGGTGTTTCTGCTCTCCATTAGGGGGCGATAGCAATCTGCCCCCTTGTTAGCACAGGAGGGCAAGCAGGGTGACGGAAGTCTTTCTCCTTACCTTGGATAGGGGTGGGAGGTGCAACAGTGCGGCGTGAACCAGGAGATAACCTTTCAGCTTCTTCTACAGTGACATGCAGTGTTATCTGCTGGCAGGATCGCAGGATGGTCCATGGTGCCCAGGTGGACATTTCATTAGATAGGCAAACCGCTGCCGTAAATAAGCATCTGAATGCACTAACCCATCAGGCCAACCATCAATGTTTGAGTAGCTGATACTGTACCTCGTTACAGGATTCAGACTGAGCCCTTAAAGTAAGTTACTGTAATTGTCAGAAAGTGACAGTGACTCTGTAGCCTCATATGTGAGGACTTAAACACAGCTTGGCAATGTAAAGCACTTTAATATTTCCCATACCTCTGAAATGCCTAATAGGCGAGACTGCAACATAATTTGTACATTATCTGAGTCTGTAGAAAGCTCAGATGGCCTTAAGCACGCTATATATGCAGGACTTGGACTGTCCGTTCCCTTCGAAGGTGAGGCATGTCCTTTCCCCACTCTGGCGGCCGCATGCTGCACTCTTCAAAGGCATCCTTAATTCCCCATTACAAACCACAACAAGCATTTTCCACCGGCCACCGTTGATCCTTGGTTAATTAGAACCAATGCTATGTCACAGCATGTTAAAACGTGTTCTTCTTAGCAAGGAGACGAGGGTTTCATGCATAATGAAAATTGTTTTTAGTGCTAATTTTAACATCATAATTGGCCGATTTACCTCGGGCGGTATTGTATCATAACAGATGGATATCATCGCTCCGTACGAGATGGTTAACAGCCTCGCCATCGATCACCGGAGCAGCACAAGGCTCCGCGCAATCGACCCCTAAGTAACGGGTAGGAGGGTGGGTGCGATTCACCAGCTGAAGCCGGCGGGGGCGCCCCGCCACGGAGGCTCCTTAATCAGCCCCATGTATTGTTTGCGGCCTTATTGATTCCGCCAAGGACGCCGGATGATTTCCCCGCCGGCTGCCTCCGAGTCCTTAGCGAAAGTTAGACAGTGACCAATCAGGGCCCAGCTGCCTGGAGTCTGAGAAACCAAGCCAAGCGTGGCCCATGCGATTCGGCGAGGACACTGGGGTCCCGGGATGGCTATCAAAGTATGCAGCTTATCCATTTCGTCCATCTCCTCTGTGAAATGAGTGACGTATCACAGTTATCGTCAAAAATAAAAATCATTAATCATTAATTTATGCAACATGTTCAGCTCTACAAGATCTTTGCAAAACATTTTGTTTACTGGTACGGTTAAATGTGTTTATATATATATATATATATATAGTAGGACAAGAAAGCTATATCCAGAGAGGACAGCTGACAGATAAGATATCTATAGTGTCTGTCTTTAAAAAGCACTAATTACAGCTTAATGCAGTGTGGAGTTACAGCATTTGAAAAGCTTAAAAAAGTTCTATGCAGAGTTTGCTTAGCCAGGGGTCTCGGAACGCGTGTAATTGTGGGCATGATTAACCAGGTGGGGGGGGGTCCAAAATACTCAGAAATAATTTGATTTTGGCTTTTAATTTTACTGCTGTGTTTATTATCAAAATAAATAATTTACGATTAATTTATGATTAGTTCTGCGAATGTGGCTGTTGTTTCCTTTATCTGCTTTTCTGCCTGTTTTCTGCCCCCACGCCTCCTTAACCCCCCCCCCCTCAGCCCAGCAGCTGACCTGTGAAATAGACACCGTTAGCTCCAGGAGCAGCTGCAGGGGGGAAAGCAGGCGAACATATTCTTCATATTCTGATGTGGCTGAGGAGCCCAGCAAAGGTGTTCTGGCTTCCTAGCAACGGTTCAGTGATAATTGCAGCAAATATTTTAAAATTAATTGGTAGAGTCTAATACAAAGATGAGGGAGATGATTTAAAAGACACGTTCCTTTTTCAGCTGTTTTTTTGAGGGGGCTGTTGCAGACACACTAATGTGATTGGGGCCCAAAATTTGGTGCTGCGCCACTGAACCTGGGCATAGTATTGAGTTTAAATTATGTGTTGAAACCTGTGAAACCTCCATAGTTATGTGGGGGTTATGTCTTGGACTTCCTGGAAGAGCCTCCAGGCTCTCTGGGGCCATGCACCAGAGAAGAACTTGGAAGGAAAATAAATGCATGGATGGTCCTCTAAGACACATTCAGCCCCTACTCCATCCATCTGAGGGTTACATACTATTTAGCGATTGCCACTTGATTTATGCTGAGAGAGACGGTATGTTTCCCAACTTAAAGTATGTCATTGACATTTTTCAAATATAATCAGCCCTTTTTCTGGATTTTAGGAGATAATTTCCAGTACAGAATTAGCACAACTTTCTGAGATACCAGGGGCGGAGTACTTGGTGGTTAACTTGACCGGCCATCCCCAAGTCTCGTGGTAGTTGCAGCAGTGATATGAACTGTGCCTCTTGGGCACAATGGGCTCGCATGCGGCTAAGGATTAGGGATGCTGCTTGTAGAGACTCACGGAGTAGCTCTGTGACGAAGATTCTCATGTATCTCCTGAGAGCCAGAGATACGCAGGCGCAATGAGCTTGGTTACCGGGGTTACAGCTTAGGTGTGTGACAGGCACTAGCCAGCTGAGCCCAGGGCTGCGTCAAACATGAATGCTGTCCTCACAGATGCCTCAGTCATCTCCAGTGCTTGGCTGTCCAGTTCGAGCATCCAGGGTCAGATAACCACCCCCGTCCTGAATCAGCACACCCCCCCCCTATTGTCGGGATGCTATTGGCATGGCTGCTAAATGACATAGAATGAGGCGTGTGGTCCTGAGTTAAACATCACATGAAAAGAAGGGGATGGAGAGAGACTGAGAAAGAGCAGCATCACAGAAACATTGATGCAGAATCCCAAGGGGAATCTTCAGGGTCTGACCCCAGTGCTCTCATGGACAGACACACAGTCCAGAGTCAGACTGCCTAATGTGAGGTTCTCGTAAGGCTGTTGAGGACCGACCCTGAGCAGACACCCCCTCCTACTGGCCATGTATTTTCAGCAGCACTTTTACTGTGGGTGTTTTGCCCTGGCATGGATCCAGTCACCCACACTAAATCATTCCTACAGTATTAATTGACGGTATTCAGTCAATTAAGCCAATTTTTGGCACATGACTGGGCTGCAATTATTGTGGCTATTTAGCTGTCCATTATGCAACACCACTTAAGACACCTCTATAGCTTGAACAAACCACACAATGCCTTTACACAATATCATGTCCTTAACCAACATGCCCTCTGCTGTTCCACATCACACCTGCTACCTTCTCCCTTCATGCCCCTTTATATCTTCTGCCATTACAGTTTTCTGTAACGCATGTAACACAACAGGAAGTCACTATTCCAGAGTGTGGTGTCACTCCATCACCCTCCCTTCACCCAGAGTGCCATGGATATCCCTGACTAAAGACTAAAGACTCCGGAGGTCTAACGTTTCTTCCAGGCCGGTGGCCGACACACACACAGCGATTTGTCCTGAGGTGTCTCTATGCAAATACAGTAGCAGCTCAGCAGTATGAGTGAGAGCCTTAATGCTAACCATGCTAAGAGTACCCCGTACAATATTAATATTGAACATCTGCCTTTCTTTCTAAAGTAGAAAGGCAGAGAAGGGTTTAGCTTTATTGAATTAATCCAAAGTGCTTCTGTCAATTGAAACAAAAATACTGCCTAACTGCACTGAAGACAGAATAAATTGGCTAGTCAGTTTTCCCTTCTAGAAATATTCTATAAATAAATAAAATCCAGGCTCAGGACATCACTTATTGGGCCTTATGGTTCTGGTTGTATTTGCCGGCATTTAAACAAATGAAAAGGGATAAGGAATTAATAACATGGGGCTAAAAATCAGTAACAAGCCAATAGATAATGACCTATAGATTGAGAAGAATTAAAGGAGCACTGTCCATCCCCAGCGCAAATTGAGCACCGACCAGACTGACCTGCGGAGTGTCCCTGGCTGTCCCAAGGAAGGTGCAAGCTCCCCCCCCCGCATTAGACACATTTAAGGAGGGGGGGGGGGGGGGCTTGGACCCCAGAGATTTTTGTTTTCTCTGTGGTCATTTCCTCTCCTTGGGTGTCTGCTGACTTTTCTCGGTAATATGTTTACCTCTAGCCTGGCAGTGTGCTAGGCTTTCCTTTTAAGGAGTACAATTTAGAGTATAATTAAATGGAGAAGGGCGCTATATGAGAATTAATGGAGTCTGATTAAAGTGAGTTGAATAACCAGTGGGTTTTAGGTTTTAGGTTTAAACCAAAGCACTGCAGTTACCCAGCACATTAAAAACTGTAAAAGCGGTAATCCTGACAGGGCTTAGTCTTTTACTGCCTAAATAAAAAAAAGGCTCCAGCAAATGGCAGCTTGATGCCCATGCCACTGACAGGTTAATTAGTTTGTTTTAATTTAACGGAAGCTAGGAAAGGAGTCCTAGCTTTCATGTTATGATTCTCGCATCTGTATCATTAGTATATCCGTGGAGAGATAATAATGAATTGTTAAATATTAATATGGTGTATTAGTGGAGGAATCAGACTGCCAACGGACGGCAGCCCAGTAATGGTGCTAGTTAGCACATCTTGTCATCTTTCTTACTGATTAGAAAGTGCTCACATTGTGCAAAGCGCCCACCCCAGGAAAATCTGAAAATATGATTATTCAGCACGCGGAGTGAGAAGGTTGGGGGCCTTCCAGGACCTTTTTGACTTTGGGTATGGCATTTTTTTTCTCTTACCCTGACTAATGTCTCCACAGAAACCGTTTTCCCTCAAGGAGCCGGGAGGAATCGTTCTGTCGTTCGGAAAGCTGCTTCAGCTAGCACCAGTCTAAGGGCCAGGATTTTGGTGATCAAATCCCATATTTTATATGCCTTTTTGAGTCATGCTTTACGTTAATGACTCATTTGGGGGCAGGGGATCATTTTCTGGAGGGATTTGTTTGGCTCTGTCAGTTTACACAGCTGGTGTTTGTGCTGAAATGGTCCAAGCTGTGTACCTTGGCCAAGGGCGCGAAGCATCATGCAGGTGTGACGCATTGGCATTGGCTGCGTGGCTTGAGCGTTGTTCACTGTAATGCGAAAGCCCCGTCGGGTGTCCCTGACCTGCCTGACTTTGGGCTTCTCCCCTGGGTCCCTCTGGCTGCATGTGGACATTTGTGCCCAGCGATCAATCCACTCTGCATCTTTACCCTGCTGGGCAGATGCACGATGGAGTTCATATGCAGTAAAAGCTCCCACACTCAATAACCTGCCCTCTTTACCTCTGCACAGGCACACAGTCTGTATGGTGCTGTGAACAGCGGTAAAGATTGGTGCAACACAGCAGTGTTACATAGTGGTGTTGTACAACAGTGTTAAATAGCAGTGTTACTCAGAGGTGTTTGACAGGTGTTCCACAGCAGTGTTACATAATAGTTACTCTGTGGTGATACATAGCAGTGTTACGCAACGGTTTTACACAACAGTTCTATATAGTGGCATTGCACAGTGGTGTAGTATGATGGTGTTATGTCTGATTTATGGTTGTTTGTAGGCACTATGCAGAGCTTACGCCACAGTCTATGCAATTGGCCTACACCATTACGAGTGTTTATACTTGTGCACTGGTGTGTCTGTCACTCTGCAATTACACTGCCAAAATGCAGTCGGAAGTGTGATCAATCCCAGAAGTGTGGAAGATCAATCCCGGAAGTGTGGACGATCAATCCCGGAAGTGTGGAAGATCAATCCCGGAAGTGTGGACCAATCACTGCTGTGGTCTGCGTCACTGCGACATGCACATGTCCAGGGAGGTGCACGCCAGACTTTGGTGTGAGCTACAGCATATGACATTGATTCTATGCACAGCCATAAGTCAGGCTTTACACAGTGGTGTTGTATAGCAGTGTTACTCGCCGATTTTACACAGCAGTATATACAGTACAGGTGTTATTTAGCTGTGTTACGTAGTGGAATTACTCTGTGGCGTCACATGGCGATGCAGTATATACAGTACAGGTGTTATTTAGCTGTGCTACGTAGTGGAATTACTCTGTGGCGTCACATGGCGATGCAGTATATACAGTACAGGTGTTATTTAGCTGTGCTACGTAGTGGAATTACTCTGTGGCGTCACATGGCGATGCAGTATATACAGTACAGGTGTTATTTAGCTGTGTTACGTAGTGGAATTACTCTGTGGCGTCACATGGCGATGCAGTATATACAGTACAGGTGTTATTTAGCTGTGTTACGTAGTGGAATTGCTCTGTGGCGTCACATGGCGATGTTATTCAGTGGTGTACACTCCTGGGCAAAAAAAAAAAAATCGCCCATTTTTTTGTCCAGGGGTGTAAAGTGGTGTTATATTATATAGTGGTGTTACTCAGCTCTTGGCTTTTCATCCTGTTGGGGTGATGCTCCTGGATACACAAGCTGTATTTAACCCCTTTGTTTTGGCCATGTTGGGCTCTCCCCTGCCCCTGAACCTTACTACTGCAGCTCCTCAAACATGTGGAGAGGCATGGCGCAGAGAGAATTGCCCCGTGAGCAGATAGCAGCCTGCTGAGGCCTTTGCAGGCACCGTTTATGTGGACATTGTGTGATTTATTGTGTCTCCTGCGGCTTCAGGGCAGCTTTTAGCTGAGCTGTGTCCTGAAGCTCAGTCTGAAGTGGAACCTCATTGTCACAGGTTTAGAGGTCCTTAGTGTCCTTCTTATTAGCCTGCATGACCTTGGATCGTAGTGCTGCATGTCTGGATGGCCTTTATGTTTGCTATCAGTCTTTTTTATGCTTTCATTTCATTTGTGCATTTCTACCAGATACCAGGTGATGACGCAACACAGTTAATTCCTCTAGCACACGCCCCGTCCCCCAAAGGAGAATGAGCATTTGGTAGCTTGTCCATTTGTCCTGCAGCTGCAGTGATGTGTCCTCTCGCATCCTAGCGGAAACAAGTTTCTGAGCACTCCTCCCTTCTAGGATAACATCATTAGACCACATGAAACTCTGCTGAAGAGACGAGGCCACTCAGAGCATCTCGCTGGCTGGGATGTTTAATCCCCGAGTGCTGGTAGAACTTTTAGTGCTGATTTGGACGGTCGAACATCTTTTGGAGCCCAGCTGTGTGGATTTGCAGATGCTGTATAAATGGGAAGCACCTCTTTGGGTGGGGTATGGGGCTTGGCTCTAGTTTACCAAAGTTACGAGCCTCTTTTTGTCAAAGGGAGAGGTTGACAAACACAGAGGCAGTCTGCCAAATACAGGATGGATGAATGAATGGAGGTATGGATGAATGAATGAATGAATGGATGTATGGATGTATGGATGAATGAATGAATGGATGTATGGATGAATGAATGAATGGATGTATGGATGAATGAATGAATGAATGAATGGATGTATGGAAATACAGAAACCAAACCCTTTCCCTTCATTCATTCTTTGCTAGCATTTTTTGGTAGCATCGTATGTGTGTGAGGAGTTCTTCGGGATCCAGAGTGTTGGAACAAAATGAGAAGGCCCCCATCCTCCTTTCTGTAATCAGCCCCCTCCTTACTCCCAAACTAGCCCCCCCCCCCAATTTATTTCTACCTGGCTTTTGTATCACTCCCCATGTCGCCTTCCGCTTCGTGTATCCCTGTCTTTATTCCTCCTCTCCTCTCTTCTCCATGCTCTCTTTCGCTGCTGTTTTTTTTTCTTCTTCTAAGTATATATACTTGAAGAGAGACAGCAGGCTGTCCGATAGCCAGCTCTTCCTGAGGTCCGCTGAAAGGTTAATTGGCTGCATAATCAGTCCAGAGTGAGCGAATAGGAATGCGGACTTACTGAGGGATTACAGACACACTCCCTGCAAGTCATTTATGTGCAGACCTCCCCCCACCCTGGATGGAAGTTTCCCTCTAAGGAGTATGTGGGCCTTCTCACTGCCCTTCTGGTGTCTTCGAGGTCCGTTACCATGGCACCCCTAAGGTGTACGTGGTGGATGTTGGGGGGGGGGGCGGTAAAGTCAGTGCCTCACTGGCAGGTACAGGTCATTCATTGGTTCGAGTGGGGGGGGCACTGGGGCACACGAAAAGCCCAAAGGCAGCTTGGTTGAGAGCTGGCATTCTGCTAATTATCGGTGGCTGATGAGCAGGGATAATACAGGCCAGTCACAGTGTGCCGGCCGAGGCACTGGCATTGACTCAGCGGATGCTCTGAGCTGGGGGGGTCCGCTGGGGTCTGAGCTGTTCCTGCCGTCCTGCTCCAATCATATAAGAAGTTATCCACAGTCTAATGTACCCATCTGAATACCCCCCGCAGCTGCCCCTGAGCCACCTCCCTCTCCCACCCCCCCCCCCCCCCCCCCCCCCTCCCCCCCCCCCCCCCCCCCTCCTCCCCCTCCCTTTCCCCCCCCCCGCCCTCATCCCCCCATCTGCCCC
>JAODKM010000001.1:50456016-50466995 GCA_026780845.1 Petrocephalus sullivani
CCATGACACAGCCAACACCGAATTCACTTCCCCCCCCCCCAGTGTTTATTACGCCAGCTCCCCATTCATTCCCCCCCATGCGTCACTGCGCCGACTCCTTGAAAGAACCCCCCCCCCAGCTGTCTATGCCAACTCCCAAACTGAATGCCCCCCGAGCCTCAAATCACACCTAGAATTTGCTGGCAGGCTCATGTAAATCTCGGCACAAAATGCTCTTTTTCAGATGACAGGGATCAATTAGGATTCAGCAGAAACAGTTTAAAGTCGATATGTGAGTTTAACGGATAATTGAATGTGCTGCGCTGGCGATTCTGGCCTTGGCAGCGTGAGGACGGCCCGGTCCTGTAACGAGCAGCCGGCGCATTCGCCAGCAGCAGCGGCGCATTCAGCGGCAGCGGCGCATTCAGCAGCAGCGGCGCTGTAGAATAAAGTTGCCTTTTCATTATCATTTTACTGCTGCGCTGCCCTTATTTCCATTGATTGCAAAAGTGCATCTGCATTCTTTGTTCTCGATGAGATGATAAACTCTTAATTGTTTTTGTGCCTCTCATAGCGAATTTGTTTTTCCTGCAGATAACTGCGATGGACCCTTGGGGGCGGCGATGCCTGCGACGTCGTTTGAGGGCTCGTCGCAGGCTTCCGACGGCACCGCGCCGCATTTTGCCAGGCTGAACAAAAGAGAGGGTGAGTGAATCATGCGACTGGCATTTCCGGCTGCTTCTGGCTAAACCATTCAGCCTGGCATCACTGAGGAGGAGTAGATACCTTTAAATGCTAAAAGGAAGTTTAAAGTAAAGCCCCTCTACACACACATTGCCAGGGCCCAGATACACCCCCCCTCCCGGTAATATACTGCCATGCAGGGGGACCGCGCCCGAGCCCGCACGGATACAGACTCAGCACCATATGGGCGTGTCAATGTGGGCCAGATACACCAGGAGGCCCCCCGCCCGCACTCACGTGTGCACACGCAGCACTTTGGGGAAACGCCGCGCACCACGGTCACCTTGGCTAACTGCAGAAATTATATTACAGCCGCACCGTTTTGACACTAGTGTGATCACGGGCGTGAGACTGTTACCTCTGCATGCTGCCGGGCACATGTATATGACTGTGACACTCCCTGGTGCAGAGGAGATCTGCTCTAGGGGGATCTGCTGCAGAACATGGAAAGAAGAAGCTGTTCAAGTTGTCATCCTTTCAGAAAGAGCACCTGGAATGGCAGCACTGTGGTAATAAATGGGGTCTGAGAGTAATGGAGTATCTTTCTGTAGCTCACTCAGGCACAGTCAGGGACGGCTATCTGCCCTGTCTGGCCCTGAGCAAACAGAGGCCCTGAAGTAAGCCATCAAAGCAGGTGTTTGTGACTCGACTGTCATGCTCTGGATCCAAGGGTCCTTCATTGGCATTATGGATGTCGCTTTCCATGTGAGCTCGGCACGGAAGCTTTGAGTAAATGGGTTTGACATGAAAACAGGCTTGGCCTTTCCAGAGAGGAAACAGACCTTGAATTAACACAATTAGCTGAATGCCGCTCAATGCTGGATCTCTCCACCTGAAGATCTGCTGTCACTAAGCGCTGGACTTCCTGCAGTAGCTTTGTGTTTGTATTTGACTCATTCATTCATCCATACATTCTAAACTCTAGAATGTGACTAAAATTACAAACCAGGCAGGTATGCGTCGAGATGCCTGTGGTGGTTGTCTCTCTGTCCCTTGAATTGTTGAATGGAAACTGAATGTTTAACTGATTATACTTTGGTCCACTCTGGCAGGATGAGATACAATCACACTGAAATGGTCAGCATAATCCATATTAGGTTAACCGTTTGGCTGGCAGCATTCCATCCAGGTTCTCCAGACTGTGTTCCCGTTAGGTACCCCCTCTCTCACCCCCGCACTTTCTCTGCGCACAGGGGCCGGGGGCTGGTCCCCGCAGCGCAAGGACCGGGACCCCTGGCTGCAGCTGGACCTGCGCGACAGGCTGGAGGTGACGGGATTGGCTACACAGGGCCGCTCCAGCAGCTCTGATTGGGTGACCAGTTTCCGGCTGCTGGCCAGTGACACGGGGCGGGGATGGACACCGTACCAGCAGGAAGATGGCGTGACGGTAAGCCACCTGCTGGTTCCTGCCTGCCGTCCCCCACCATGTAGCCCCCCGCTTGTGACATTACTCGTCATACTTCAGTCTTACTTGGTCTGATACACGGCAGTGGCAGTGTGTCAGTAAGAGCGCACACATAAATTTAGGTTGTGGAGTGTCTCTTACAGTTATTACTGGAAGGTTACAGGATTGCGCACAACACCGTTTCCATGTCTTTTTGAGCGCAGACTGAGCACAAATAACGAAGCATTTGCGAGAGGAAGGTCTCGGCCCGAGATGACAAATGGAGTTGCTCTTGATCTGCCAGCTTGAGAAGCCGCCTGCCAGGATCGCAGTCAGTGTCACTCGAAAAGGAAGCCTGTCTTTAAATTCAGGCAGCAGGTGCTGAAGAATTTGCTGAATGAGGCAAAATACGATCCCCGAGTGAACGTGTGATTTTAACAAACGATTCTTTGCGTCTCCCACTCTCTAATGTTGCACCAAAAAGGATGTCTCTTCTAAGCTATCAGCATAGTCACAGGGAAGCTCTACCAGAGCATCCACACCCTGCGGGGTCCTTCCCAGGAGCTATTAATGATCTTCAGGCTCAGAAGCTAAAGGGAACAATCATCCTGACAGGCTGGACCCGTTAGCCAGAGACCTCTCACTCCTTCTTCTTATGCCTTTGTTGGAATGACTGTGGCCTGTTTAAAAGCCCGTTGGGCTTTACATTACAGGCCCCAAAGTGATCCGGGCAGGATGGGTCACCATTCTCCCATATACTGTAGGGCTGATTTGTTTCAGGACCACCTCTGGCTCTGTAGAGCCTCTGCAGCAAGCTCCACTTCCACGTGCTGCTTTTACTTCTTACATCTTCTTTGTTTCATGATGGTAGACCAACAGCTTCCTAAGACCAAGGGGGTCTAAAGGAAGCATACAGTGGTCTGGCCACTTCGCATCACTGCCAAACTGCCTCCATGCCTAATTAAGCCATCGAAACCACTCTGAATGGGCATGTTAGTACACAACCAGAACTCTTTAGAAAAAAAGTCGAATTAAGGACCTAAAGCACCAGTTTGTAGAGAGCAGGACAGCTATGTCTCATGATGAGAGGGACTTATCTGCATAAAAACCTGCATAGATAACGGCCTGATTTATTTAAGGTAAGCAGTTCACACAGGGAAAGCCACAGACATAACACTGAACATTCAGTACTAGGATCGCGGGCTGCGAACCCACAGCATTGGGGTGCGACCGCTTTACCTGTGAAACATCAGCTAGTGAAAAATGTAAATAAAAATAGGATGCAAAGATTTACAAATCATATAAACTTACATTTCATAAAAAATCAGATGAGAACTGAGGAATTTTATTGTTTTATGATAAATATATGCTATCTGAATTTGATGCCAGCAACACATTTAAGAAAAAAGGTTGGCATGTTTACCACTGTGTTGCATCACCTCGTCTTTTAACAGCACTCTGTAAACGTTTGGGAACTAAGGAGACCAGTTCCTGGAGTTTTGAAAATGAAATGTCCCATTCTTGCCTGAAATAGGATTTCAACTGTCACCGTGCGGCAAATGTTTTCAGTGCCCATGCCATGTGATTTGTAAATCATTGCATTTTGTTTTTATTTACATTTTACATAGGGTCCCAACTTTTGGAAATGGGGTTGTAAATCACGGTCAGTGCCGGTCAGCTCATTAGGAGACATAGGTGGCTGCCTAGAACACCATGTTCTGAGGGGGGTGGAACCGCTGGAGCCCCCAGCCCTAGGGTAGGGAAGCAGATAGTGAGCACTGGTGGTGATGCTGACCTGGGACACCACATTGTGGCTGGACATGGAGGAGGTGGTGACTCTCCAGTTTGGACCCCGTTCCTCCCAGACTGGACCATTTGCCCCACCTTCCTGCCCCCATCCACCATCTGTCTCCCCTTTGTTACTTGGCTCCCATTCAGCCTCATACCCACTCAGGCCACAGCCTTGAGGTGCTTCCAGTTTCTGAGACCAGTGAAGAAAGAGGGAAGTGCCTGGCTGTCAATGACATCCTGCTGTATCCAAGTGCTGCATGAAAACATGGAGAATGGGGCTGTGAGCGGCGGGCGGCCGTGACGCATCCCGAGCCCCTGCGTCCCCGTGTCCCTGGCACCGCGCCGCAGATGAGACCTCATGGATCTCTGTGGAAGAGATGGCTGTGTTGCAGTAGGCGATAGTAAATGGATTTCTTCTGTTTTAGTTTAAGTAGCTGCCATTTAAGTATCACAATCTGTCCGTCTATAGGCACTGTACAAAGCCGAATGTTTGTGCCTCTGTCTTCATTTTCATTTGTGTTTCCGGTAATTAACATTTTTACATTGCTAAATTCCCATGTATGTGGTGCATAAATTGACTTTTTAAAACCCACTTGGTGCTTGATAAAGTGGCCAAAGTTGGTGAGCTTCAAACTGCACGTCACACCGTCAATCAGCTGACAATTACCTCTCCAGTGGGTGCCTACATCTCTATGCACTGTGCCGAACCTTGTCCGTTATTATTATTATTATTATTATTATTATAAGTAGGGATGCACCCATACAATTTTTTACAAACCGATATGAATACGAGTTTTGAGACTTGCCGATGCCAAGTACCGATGGCGATATTTCTTTAATTTGGATTTAAATGAAAGTCCAATATATGTATATTATTATTTTTTTAAAGAGCACCTACAGTATATATGCATAGGTGCTCTTTAGTGACAGGCAGGGCAGGTTATGAGAGAAGGGACTGTGTTAGAGCGAATGGAGCGGTCTGCGGGCGATCGGCGGCAGCACGTTGGATTGCGAATGGAGCGGTACACTTAAAGCTCTAATCGCTTCTCCCCGCCGAGCACTGGGAGGAGGAAATGGGCTGAGAATTACGAATGAAAAGGAGAATATGCATGCACATGAAAGGTGGGTTCCACCTAGCATAGGGACCAGCACTTTACTGCATGTAAAGCATGTGAGCAGAGCAATATTCCGACCATAAGACGCAGTGAAAGTGCGTCTCATGGTCCGAAAAATACGGTAAATAAAAGCAGGTAAAAGAAATGAAATGTGCTGTAACACAGCCAGCTTAACGACAGCGGCTGGTCATCGAGCGCAAAAAAGTGAGTAAGAGCCGCTGTTATTTTTATGGCCCGTGAATGTTTTCGGACATTTTTTCTCGCTTTTGCAAAGCTTCAGATAAGGTTATTTGCTGCGGAATCCACTTTAGCGAACTCTGTGTACTTGGCGCTATGGTGTGTTTTCAGATGTTTAATCAAGTTGCTGGTGTTAAACGATGCACTTTCCTTTCGGCCCCTCGACACCGTAGCAGCACAGACCTTACAATCTGCCTTACACCTGTCGTCGTCTCTTATCTTAAAATATCCCCAAATCGCAGACATTGTTGACTGTTCTCAGTGAAAATCTACAGGTGGACTTACAGCTATTTCACACAAACTTGTCGGCAGCATCTCCGAACTTCAGTTTCCGGCTCGTGGTATCGGTGCGTGGTATCGGCACTTTAGTTCTGATACGAGTACGGGTATTTTAACGAAGTATCGGACCGACACCCGATACTGGTATCGGTATCGGTGCAACCCTAATTTTAACGAAGTATCGTACCGGTACCCGATACTTGTATCCGCCCGATACCGGTATCGGTGTCGGTGCAACCCTAATTAATAGTAATAAAATAATAGGCTAATGTCACATGTTATTTATTTATTTTTTATTTGCCTTATGTCTGCAAGGGGTGCACAATTCTGGCTAAAATATGAATCACAATTTTTTTCGTGCTGGATAGGGGTTACGGTTGTTGTAGTTCGCATTAGGGTGATAGCCAGAGAAATTAATAAAGATATGAATAAATGGACTGCATTTGTGTGTGCGCACATGTGCACATGGAGGGGTGCGTATCCTCCAGGTGCTCTTGAACTTGGCCAGTGCAAAAAGACAGAATATCAGCAAATGAAACAAGCAAGGAAGCCAGTGTGATATGATTTTTCATCACGCAGTAGTATTAGTACATTTAAATCCTACAAAATCTGTCAAGTACAGTTCTTGGTATGTGATTACACGTTCTTGGAAAGGCAGGGATAACAGAACCACACAACACATAGTCCTGTTTAAAACAAAGAAAATACAACAGCATAGGCACTTCTATAAAAAGGCACGTGGCCAAATCGCCTCATAGCTGATGTATAACTGTGGGTGTTTACCTGTGCATGTACTTGCTGTAAATTACATCATGATATATCGGTGAGGGAGAGTGTCTGTGTCAATGCAGCACAGTGGTTATTTAGACATGTTTGTAAATGGTTCTGTTTAATGTTTCAGATGTGAAAATGGATCTTCAGGCATTTATCTGCTCTGATGGGGGGCCCATGTAGGGTACAGTGATGCTTGGTCGTGACTGGGGGTGACTATTAAAAGCAGTGGGTCTTTAAAGCACTCAAAGCCAAGGCCTTTGAATAAATCCAACTCAAATGTAACCCGCTGGAGCATGTTGACCCACGTCTCTATTTTTCCAGGCTAAAGAGGAAACAGTGATGCAGTCGTCTGTGCTAAAGGATTAGCCAGTTTGGCTGTGATTTAACACAGATCCTCGACAGACGAGTTGCCCAGTCCGAGTGCCTTACAGCCTCCAGTCTGATGTATCAGTGGACATGGTCCAATACCTCTCCTCTTACAAACGGCCTCACACTGACCCTGAACATGCAAAACTGGCCCCCTAAACACCAATAATGAGCTCTGAAAGCTGGTGTGTCAGTGTAACCCCTGTATCTGTGGAAGGTGTATGTATATTAGTATTAGTATTTATAATGTCATATTCACTGTGGTCTTCCCCCCAAGCAGGGCTGCCGTCTGTGTATCATTTACCAGGGTCGCAGAATGTCAACAGCTTGCTCCTTTTTATCCCAATGGCTCCCCATTCAATGTGTCTGTCTGTCTGTCTATCCATCTATCGATCTAATCATCTGTCAATCACTTTTATCCAAAGCTACAAACTTTCTTTTTTTTTTAGTTTTTTTGAGGCAGGATCAGAGCAGTTCTGCTTACGGACCTTGATCACAGCAGATGCTGCCCTTTCCTTTTCTATCGTGGGCAGGATGTGAGCCTGGAAGAGCAGGGAATTGAAAAGCCACCCAGTGCATCTTTAGTTCCCTGTATCTCTTTAGATCGCTTAAAGAGAGAATGTTATTTTTATTTTATTATCTCTTGATGAATCAGGAAATCACATTTCATTGGTTAGCCCATAAATAATGTGATGCACCCCTATCACGGCCCTGATTGACATACACATTTCAAATTGGTTCCCCTTCCTTTAGGCATTAGCGCAGCTTATGCCCGACCCCAACCCACCCTCTGGATACCTGACACTTGTTTACATAATTCGTCACCAGTGGTTGTGTATTTTTTCACCCTGGGTTGTTGTCGTTAAACTGGGAAGAACTGCCTCCCAGGACCCAGACTGTAGAGGTACGGCTGATGAAAGCGCTCACCGGGGAACACGGCTAAAAGCCTGTAATGAATGTATGGTGTCGTCTCATTCAAGAGACACAACAGGAATAGATGTAATGATGTCACTGCGGATGGAAATACGTGTGCATGATGGGCGTGTAACCCAGGTTCTGTGACCTAGTGGGAGTTCAGGAGATGCCTAGGGACCCTGGTGTGACTCCTGGCGGCACCTCTGACTCATTCGGAAATGTGTAAAAGCGTCTTGTTGCCATGGACAGTGGAGAGGACTGCATGATGGTGAACGGCTTTGCGTGTGTGTCGTTTGGTATGACCACAGCCCCTGGACGTATTAACATTAATAGTCACCCTCTTATGATAATTAAACTTAGATTGAATTTTGTGTAAATTATACATAAACAAGGCCGCTGTGTATGACTGACTCAGTTTAAAAGGTTTCCGGAGTAAACCTTAGGGAATGCCACGGGGTTCCATGATTACTGCTGTTATGTTTACCAGCTGCTAATTTAGCAAAGTACCTGGGGGGTGGGGGGTGGGCGGTGGGGGGTGGGGGGTACTGTTCCACACCATAAGATTTTAGTTTGTAGGTCAGTGACTGTGAGGATCAATATAATGGTCTGGGGGGTCTCATTTCTGAATAAATAAAATGGCAGCCTGCAGTGGCATCTGCAGCTCGAATCCATAGTCAGAAGGTTTTAATCCATTTTCCCTGTGTTTGAATCCACAGTCAGAATGCTTCTGTTGACAGTCAGTCAAAGCTGTTACCAAACAATTTAGCAGAGAAGAAAGAGAAGACATTTTTAATATTATGGCTGATGTAGTACAGTTTTATTAAAGCAGTATGAGGGTACTGTCTGTATTAATCTACTGTGTAATTCTGTATTTCAGTGTCGAAAGCAAACAATTCAGCAGGATAATGTTTCTGCTTTATACTTTATGCTATTGTGGTTCACAATATGTACTATGCGTTGTCTGAGTGGAAATGTAATGGTTTTAAGGAAATTTAAGGCACTGTAGAGAGTATTCGGCGCATGGTACAGAATTACTTTGGTGCTGTTGTGAGTTTGAAGGTGAAGCACACTGTTTGTTTACAAGTCTGGCCGTTAGGGTATCGATGCCGTGCTGAACAGTGCGGTGAGTTCAGCCCCATAAGACACACGAGCAACCCAGCAGAAAGGCACTATGGCTTAAATGCTTCCTAATAACGGCTGCGGCGTAAATTACGAGAGTGCTTTAAATCGCGGGCGGCACTCGCTTTGTCAGCTCCTCCGCCTCCCGCAGAACACTCTCTGCTAATAAGACTCTTGTTGTTTATTTATTTCACCCCCCTCCCCCCCTTCGGCGCTTCCCGAAAACGCTCCATTATATCTCGTCCACATGGGAGCCACGGGATTTGCTGGTTCCCCAAGCTGCGATTATGTCGTGTTTTCAGCACTGGGAGGAAGTGGGACTAATGGCCTGCCGAGGGCCCCTGACACACTAACCGCCAGGGACCGAGCTACGGGAAGCTGGCCGGGCTTCCCGCAATCCATCTCCTTGGCTCCGGGAGTGATTTCACTCGGCTGCCATGGGCTTTCTGGTCCTCAGGATCTGGCCTGTGACAATTTAGATCTCCAGCCAAAAGGATGATGCAGTGATCTGACAGACGCACAGGGTATAATTAGCAATGAGAGCCAACTGTGCTATCCGCAGGAGGGGGAACACCCTCCTTAAAGTTCCAGAATACCACTTACCTGACATGGCTACACGGCAGGACCCTTGTTCAGCACTGATATCGTCACTGCAAGTCATTGTGGCCAGAGGAAATTCTGTCACATTCACAAAATGAGCAGCAAGAATGGGCTCCACCAGACCCTGGCTGAGTTTTCAAGGATGAGAGATGTATCCCTTTTTACTTAAGCTTTTGTTAAAAAATCCCAAGGCCAGGCTCCAGGAACTGATGGGGCAGAATGGGAGGAGTCTGTAATTGGCCTTAATATCGATAATAACAGGCATTGTAACACTGCAGGACACCCCTGGCACAGGACCGGCCTATCGGCAGGAACCAGAGAAGCTTTTTCGGATTTGCACCAAAATCCGACTCTGCCAAACCAGCTAATGATCCACTCACTCGATGAATATGGCAGATTTGTTAATCAGCAATAACAAAACAGCAGCAAATGGATACATTATTGAATAATTATAGTACTTACAGAAACTTCTATACTATTCTGGAAAAACTGAGTCAGAATCTAGGCCCTGAGCCGTCTTCAGCACAGTTATGTTTCCTAAATGGTTTGTTTCTGTGCACCAGTCTCCTGATTGGTCTATTTCTGCACAACAGGTTTGCATGGTTATGTCACATGATTGGTGCTATCCCTCACATCTGACATCTGGACCCTCTGACTTATGTTTCCTCATGAAAACATAATCAAACGCTGAGGGGATGGTGGTGGCCTAGTGGTATGAGGCCCGGGTTATGGCCCAAGGGTTATGCCGGTTCAATACCCACCCACCACCAGTGGGTCTCTGAGCAAGACCTTTAACCCCAAGTTGCTCCAGGGAGATTGTAACCCTGCAGTGTACTGTAAGTCACTCTGGATAAGGCTGTCAGCTAAATGCCATAAATGTATAAGGTCACAATGAGTCAGAGAGACCCATATACATTGATGTTTAGGTCGTGTTACAACCATTATTGATCCAATTTTGTTGCCTATGACACAGGTTATGATAGGGTGTATGAGAGCGTATGATTTGAGTTTGACAGGGCGTGTCACAGAGTGTATGACAGAGTGTTTGACAGGGCGTGTCACAGAGTGTATGACAGAGTGTTTGACAGGGCGTGTCACAGAGTGTATGGCAGTGTATGAGAATGGATGACGAGGCGTATGAGAGCGTATGATGGAGTGTATGACAGAGTGTATGACGGAGTGTTTGACAGGGCCCGTCACAGAGTGTATAGCAGTGTATGAGAGTGTATGATGGAGTGTATGACAGAGTGTATGAGAGTGTATGACAGAGTGTATGACGGAGTGTATGACGGAGTGTTTGACGGGGCCCGTCACAGAGTGTATGACGGAGTGTTTGACAGGGCGTGTCACAGAGTGTATAGCAGTGTATGAGAGTGTATGACGAGGCGTATGAGAGCGTATAACGGAGTGTATGACAGGGTGTATGATGGAGTGTATGACGGAGTGTTTGACAGGGCGTGTCACAGAGTGTATGGCAGTGTATGAGAGTGTATGACGAGGCGTATGAGAGCGTATGATGGAGTGTATGAGAGTGTATGACAGGGTGTATGACGGAGTGTTTGACAGGGCGTATGAGAGTGTATGACAGGGTGTATGAGATGTGGCCGTAGTAATTAGTCTGGAAGATCCTTCTTTCTTTGTTTGCTGTGAGCTGCTCCCATATTCACATGTCTTAC
>JAODKM010000001.1:50467095-50499413 GCA_026780845.1 Petrocephalus sullivani
ATGAGAGCGTATAACGGAGTGTTTGACAGGGCGTATCACAGAGTGTTTGACAGGGTGTATCATAGAGTGTATAACAGAGTGTATGACAGGGTGTATGACGGAGTGTTTGACAGGGCGTATGAGAGCGTATAACGGAGTGTTTGACAGCATATCACAAAGTGTATGACAGGGTGTTTGACGTATCACAGAGTGTATAGCAGCATATGACAGGGTGTATGTTAATGTATAATGGAGTGTTTGATAGAGCATATCACAGAGTGTATAACAGCATATCACAGGGCGTTTGACAGGACGTATCACAGATTATATGACAGCATATGATGGGGTGTGTGAGAGTGTATTACAGAGCATATGCCAGAGTGTATGACGGGGCATGTAACAGGGTATATAACGTATGACAGCCATATGACAGCCCATACCCACATTAATCTCAGTCTCTCCCATGCATGTCACCAAGCAGTGTTTTCTGGTCAAGTCCCGATCGCTGTAATATTTTACAGTTTAAGGCAGACAGGGGTGGGGGGGGGGTGGTGTTCATCTAAGCTGCTGCCCGTGATTTATGACTCAGAGGACATTAATAAAACAACCCGGAGGAGTTTTACGGGTTTTCAGCAGCCAAACGGAGCAGAAAGGGAAAAATTAGCAGGCAGACAGAGAGAGAGGGCAGTGTGTGTGGGAAATGCAGCCGTGATTTTGCCATCTGCGAGGTCCTGAGTCGCCCGTGACTGCATATTTTCAGTTTGTGCACGATTACGGCGAATCCTAGCCGATGTATCAGCTGGCCGCTTTGGATTTGGTACTGTAGGTGCCGCTCAGGCTCTTGTTTAGCCGTCTGGACCCCATCACACCTCCAGCTTCACACAGATACCGTCTGCTCCATCCAGCCCGCTACATTATTAATTTGCCATCGTCTGACTGTTTGAACTGCACGCTAATATTTTACATGGAAGTTTAATTAACTTTTCAAGTGTATATAAATATTGAATCTCGTCATTTCAGCCTGTGGGTTTCATCTAATGAAATTAACACACAGAGGCCAGGGACAGTTATGGACAAACAAACAGATACATGACTGTGCTTTGAGCATATTTTCAAGCTCCAAAGTAACACGGAGAGGGTCAAAGCACTGGTTGAGAGGTGGAAACTAAAGTCGAAAATAAATCAATATGATTTATGCACAATTAGCAAGTTAAACAGGCAGGCTGACCAAATGTGTTGTTTTGTTATTTGGAATAAATCTTTCAAGATAAAATGACTCCAAATGAAATGTGTAGCATAACCCCATTTGCATTTTATTTATCTACCAGCTGGTTTTACCCAAAGTGACACATTTTTGAGAATGGGGGTCAGACAGTTCCTGGAGCAAATGGGTTTAAGGACCTTGTTCATGAGTCCAGTAGTGAAATCCCTAAGCTGATCCTGGGATTCAAACCAGGAACCTTCCAATAACAGACAGTATTATTATCATTTGTTATGTTGTTTTTATTATCTTATTGTCCCTCTTTTCATCTGCAGACATTCCAAGGGAACACCAATGCCGAGGGCGTGACCCAACACAAGCTCCCCCAGTCCATCCGAACCCGCTTTCTGCGCTTTGTCCCCCTCAGCTGGAACCCCAGCGGATGGGTCGGCCTGCGAGTCGAGCTCTACGGCTGCATGTACAGTGAGTGGCCCTTTTTCACCAGGCAGGGGCACTAGAGGTCTCTTCAGAGGCATCCACAGATGCAGTCATACACGACCGAGTGTTGTGTTTATCAAAATGCGAGCATCATTGTGGGAGCAAACTCATCATCTCTGTTCCGGAAAACGTGACAGCGAGCAGCCGAGGACAACCAGCGGTTTTCTTAATCGGAGGGATGATGGAAGACTTGGCGGTGCAAAGCCAACTCACATGGGCCTCGTTTCAGGAGAATAGAAGGGGGAGGGGGGCGTATCGGATACTCTTCATGACTGATCACTCTGTAATGACATTTATAGTTATCCTGGCATGAGCACGTTCATTCACGGTGATCTCTATGTTAGTCCTGCCCCGCACTGCATTCTGGGTATCAGCCAGCTCCCTGCTGAAGGACGGAGCTCAGTTATCTGTAAAAGGAAAGCTGGCTATCTCAGAGGGCTGGTCTCTTTATAACCGGATATGTGTGGGTGAGGGGAGGCTTGATGTGTCTCATTGAAGGTAAAAATTATTTTGTGAATTTCTTCATTTGGTGAGCAATGTGCAGGGTAAATGGGTTTCTCAAGGTACCGGTAATGGTGTTCGTCAATATTATTTGTAAGGTACTGGCAACTTAGGTATTAAGGAGACTCTTAAGGAGTTCTGTTCTGATAATTTATTGACTGAAGTGCAGCTTTTGATTGTCTGAGTAGGATGAGGATGAGTAATAAGCTGTGTGGGCTCCCTTTATGTGAAAATGTTCTGGATGCTTCCCAGCACTGAGACCACAGAGACAAGCACCTGCAAATTTGAGCTATGCTATAGCTGGTCCAAGACCAAGTAGAACAGAAGATGGAGGTGACAGAGGAGAGTAGCTGGAATCTTCTGGAATTTGCAGTGCTTCTTACACAGTGTGCAGTTTCTGACATTGTGTAAGCAGAGCAGTAGTGTAGTGGAGTATGTGTATCAGTATGGCTGGGACCCCCGCCCCCCTCCAGGTCAGCTGACACAGCACCGAGTATGTGTATCAGTACAGAGCAGTAGTGTAGTGGAGTATGTGTATCAGTATGGCTGGGACCCCCGGCCCCCCTCCAGGTCAGCTGACACAGCACCGTTGGGGTTTTTATTAAGACATCAGACCAGCACTGCCCACAAGGTTAATGTGGCCGGCCATTGGGTCTGGGGGATGGGGTGGCAGAGAGTGGCAAGCGTGGTGCTCTTTAATCTGGGGGGGGGTGCTGGGGTCACAGTAGCCTCCTGCAGTACGCCCCCCACCCCCCCTGTCTCAGCACAGTGAACAAACCCAACGGTGAGCATGTCAACAACTCACAGAAACGACGTCTCCCAAAGGGGAAAAGCTCTCTCCCTGCAAAGTGACGGACGTCTCAATCCGGCAGGAGAATAACAGCTGCGAGCGCTTCTCCTGACAGCAATCCCTCTTTCTCGAATGGCACGTGTTTCCGCAGGGCCTCGTTTACCCAGTCAAGTCTTACAATCTGTCTGCTTGGTGTCAGCTGACATATACGGTGACGTCCAGTGATGCAGAGTGAACCTGGGCGGAGTGACAAGGGCTACAGGAACCTCACAAATTGTTCTTTTGTCTCTGCCAGAGTCCGACGTGGCAGATTTTGATGGCAGAAGTTCCCTGCTCTACCGGTTCAACCAGAAGTCCATGAGCACGGTGAAGGACGTGATCTCGCTGCGGTTCAGGAGCCAGAAAGGGGAGGGCGTGCTGGTGCATGGGGAGGGCCAGAGGGGCGACCACGTGACTCTGGAGCTACACAGGGGCAGGCTGGCCCTGCACCTCAATCTGGGTGAGCATCTGGGCCGAGGTCAGAGGTTGAGAGAAAGTATTGAAATTTGGGCCAAACGTGAGAATATAGCAGTCCATATAAATGAAGGAGTTGTCAGGCGATTACCCTCACGTGGCAGACTGTCCATATTCAGCCCATCAACACCCTGCTCCATCTGACCTTCGATCTCACCTATGCTTCTAATCGCAGCCAGCCAAATGCACTGGGCCAAATCACATTCCCTCGAGTAAATATTCACCTATCTCATTTGATGAGAAAATATGAGATTTATGTGCGGCTAGGTTAATTCAGTCATTACACACTTCATACAGATTTACAGCTGATTAACCCCCCCTCCCCCATTGAAGCACAGACTGTCACGCTGCCTCTCGCCTCCCCCCGCAGATGATGCCAAACTGCACCCTGGTGGGCACGCCTCCCTGAGCCTTGGCACTTTGCTGGACGACCAGCGCTGGCACACTGTGCTGGTAGAGCGATTCAACAAGCAGGTTAACTTCAGCGTGGACGGGCAGACGCAGCACCTGCGCACCGGGGGCGCAGATGACTCGCTGGATGTGGATTACGAGGTGACCCCCATCCCCCGCCCAAGCTCTCGTCCCAGCTGATAGGATTGAGGCCTGATTAAGTTAAGCTTCATAATAATTTATTTTGTTTCATAAATGAATAGAAACATTTTCCATTTCATAGCCAGCGGGGCACCTTCTCTTTTAGTTTAATTCGTCGTATAATTGGGATAATGAACATAGATCATTCATTTTAATGGCAAAAATGATTAAATATAGATTTCCTGTCATCATGAATTCCTGGAGTAGCAGGAATGTGTGAGCTGAGCTCAGGGAAGGACAATGCCTCTGTGGATGGCTGGGTGTGATGTCCTAACAGCTGGAATAACAGCTGGAGCTGAACTCAACCTCCCCCCTTGCTCATACTGGGCTGAAACATCATGGGTTGTGTGGGGCGTTAAGTATGAAGCACATGAGAGATCCTTCCTGCCACACTACCTATGGGCGTGCATGCCTGTCCTTGTTTGTGTGTACATTTGTATGTGTGTGTCCGTGTGCATACGTGCTCGTGCGCGCATGTGTGTCCGTGCGTGTGTACTCAGCCACATTCCCTCTGACCTCTCATCTTCCAAATCTGCTCACGTTTCCCCGGCTGCAGCCTCGAATTCCCGCACAAATTCCCAGCAGCCTTCAAAAGCACCGTGATCTTTCCTTTCATTCTGATGTTGGCAGCAGGCAAACGATGAGCTAATTGAGTATTGAAGCTGGGGAGGAACAAGCTCACGCCCCAGGCTGCTTGGCAGGTGATGCACTGGGGATTTCCCAGCTCACTCTGGGCTACATTTACCACGTTTATCTAGCCGGACCCCCCCTGGAGCTGATCCGGGCCGCGTTTCTGCCATAAATGGCAGGTTTTCCTTCAGACTGCCGGAGCTGCAGCTCCCAGCCAGCACAAACGCTTCAGCCGGGTGCAGGAGGGGGGTGATGCCTCCACTGGGTCTGAAGGGGAACGCTGCCAAGCTGCCTCCAGCCACGTTTCCCTGGTCTCTGCCTCACCTCTCTGTCCTCATGTATCCCCCCGCTTCTCCTTTGGTTACCGTGATCTCAGCACTGAATCGCGTTCACGCTTAATCAGATTCGCACGCCGTGCACCGCTTCAACACCTTATTATCTGCCAGTCGCACTTTAATGCCACGATTCTGAGGGAAGTGGCGCTGGAAACACTCACCTCGATAAGCGTGCTTTTATTTATGTGTTGTTACACTTATTTTCTGGGAAAATAAAGGTTCTCTGAAAGCGGAGTCGTCGCCACATGAACTGTGTGATTGACACCCGTGAAACCTTTCCTGCCATTAAATTTGAAAATAGACTGGAATTACTTAATCATCTCCATTCTGTATTCTGTCCTGTATAATTAAGGAGGGTATGGTTCTGCAATTTATAGCTGCACCACAGCAATACAGCCTGACTGGCACATATTACAGCAGTTCTGAGTCACTCCTCTGTATTTGTGTGAGCTTCAGTTCTAACCCCCGTTTGCCGTCCCCTCATACATATGGTGTATGCGTCTTTTAGGAAAGAAAGATATGAAGTGTCGCAGTCTAGTGGCACCATTAAATCTGCATTTATGGAGCTCAGCTCTCCATATACGAGAGAAGCATTTATGTTTGGAGATACAGAAACTTCATATTTAACATCTTCATCTTTTTCATAATATTTCCATTTCACCGCGTTCTTGTGGAAGCAGAGTTGGGAACATGTTTGACTTTGATGCCTCTTAAACCAGATTAAGCATTTGAAATTTTGAAATTTGGCATTTAAGGGATAATTCAGTGGATCTGTGGCCTGGTGGCATGTTAGTGAGGTGAGTGAAACACGCATAAGGAAGGCAGACAGGCATCCATCTTCTGTCTTTCAGTGAATTTAGAGCTCTGTACAGATGGCAGCATTTGCACAGATGTGTGGGGTATGTGAACATTAAGTCATGCATGGTGTTGGGAACATGAGCACTAATCCATGTGCGGTGTTGGTTACATGAACACAACACCAAGAGTAGTGTTGGATAAGTGATCATTAACTCATACGCAGTGTTGAGTATGTCAACATTAAGTCACGTGCAGTGTTAAGTACGTGAACATTGTCATGCGTGGTGGTGAGTACATGAACATAAAGTCACACTTGGTGTTAGGTAGGTGAACATTAAGTGCGGTGTTGTGCTTGCAAACATTTAGCTACACGCAGTGTTGAATGAGCGAACATTAAGCCGGGTGTGGCTTACGTACCATGTTGCCAAAGATTTTGATGTATGTCAGCTAGTAAATTCCTCCAGCTCAGTGTATCTTGTGAAATTTAACCCAGTAATGCCAGTCATTATTAGTGAAAGATAATGCTGCTCTGTTCTTTAATTGATGCAACATAATCCTATTTATTGGCAGGTCTTGTTAATTCTTAGTTAGGTATCTGCAACTGTTATTATTAAGTTATTGTGTCTTTTTTTTATTATTCATTTTTAACATACTGTATGCTCACGAGTCACAAATTTCATTCTCTACATGTGACAACAAGTATGACAATAAATGAACATTGAACAATATTATGTGCATATCAGGTAGTAGCAACTGATGGGAGTGTCTTGTAGTATATTTTGTTTATTGTATGAGTGTTTTCAGTAATGTAAGCGATGCTGTTCATATCATTCATTGGTTAATATAGACTCATTGCATGTAACTTGTCGTAAGACAGGGTTCTTTTAAAAGGACATGCAGAATTGAAAACATATTCCTGTGTCTTTAATTGTATGTACTGACTTGTATTAAAGTATATGGCAAGTTAACATAACCAATCTCTTGATTGCTGTGGGCTGGGCTGGGCTGGGCTGGTCGGTATAAATCAAGGCTGTGTGACACTTTGGGGTCTGGGGTCCCCTCATTGTAGCCTCTGTTCATGTCCCCTTCTGGCTGCCTTCTCAAAGCTCAGCTTCGGGGGAATCCCGTTGCCCGGGAAACCAGGGACCTTCCTTCGGAAGAACTTCCAAGGCTGCATGGAGAACCTGTACTACAATGGGGTCAACGTCATCGACCTGGCCAAGAGACGCAAGCCACAGATCTACAGCGTGGTAGGCCTCTCTACCGACAGGCCGATACCTCCTGAGGAATGGAGGCCACACCAGCAGGGCTCTCCATGGCAGCTCGATGAAAGCTCCGCGACACTTCCAGTAAAGCATGGAGAGGCCGACACAAGAATGAGGGTGTGAATGGCAGGGATTCGTACAGTTGGGCCTTCAGGAAGCTCTTTTCGAGGAAGCTGTGAGGCTGCCACACCCACCTGCCAGCAGTGATGAGAGTGCCAGTGATGAGAGGCTCCTCTCTAAAAGCCAGAGGAGCTGGGATGGTGACAGAACCACACATGTGCATAGAGAGTTACCCTACAATGTAATGGGGAGATCCTTTGCTGCCATTATCTTGAGAGCATATAGTGACAGTTTCCTCTAGGTTACTTGACTCTGGTTAGAGAGACATGGTCTCTGGAGACCTGCAGTGCCCAATTAGCGGCAGGCAGTAAAGTGTGGTGTCTTGGACCTTGACGTCTGTCTGTTTGGGACAGGCAGTTAGGACATCTGACAGACAGGCAGGAGACGTGCCCCCCCTCCTCCGCCTTGCTCAGCATGTCAAACACGACGAAGTGCGATGGCTTTAGAAATGTGATTCTGCTATAAAAACAAACCAGTGCAAGGTAGGGCTGTGGCGATTAGTCCTGCCTATATAGCAGAGACTGGCCCTTTACTTCGCATGTTATCCGTACCAGTAGGCACTGGCTATCTACTAGGTAGGTTGGGTTGTCATATTTCTTATGAAGCCTCTTCTCTTGTTTAGCACGTTGTCCCTATTTTGATGAGTTTCACACTTTCCTTGGCCTGGGCTGGGTCTTACCTCTGCAGCCTATGTGTAGGGAGCACAAGGAGCCCTCCATGTCAGCATTATTAAACCAATGCAAAGCTGTTTTCAGGCCCCCCTCGTCATTAAGACAAGCTTCCCACTCACCCGCCTCATTGCCTCTGCTCCTCTCCAGGGGAACGTGACCTTCTCGTGCTCGGAAGCCCAGCCCGTGGCCGCCACCTTCCTGAGCTCTCGGAGCAGCTTTTTGTCGCTGCCAGCGGAGCCTGCGAAGGAGGCGCTGGCCGTCCACTTCCAGTTTCGAACCTGGAACCGGGACGGACTGCTGCTCTTTGTCCGGCTGGGCCAGGGTCCCGGCTGCCTGACCCTGCGCATCAACAGCGGCCAGCTGAGGCTCACCCACCAGCACTCGGCCCTGCAAAAGTCCGAAATCTCCACCAGTAAGGCTTCCCGTTAGGGCACTAGGGGTTAAGCTCTTCAGTCTCTGCTCCTTGCTGGACTTGCTGAACCCATGCAGCTTTCTAGCCAGCCAATGATCTCCAGCACCCCCATGATCTCACCGTTTCCCAGGGTACTACTGCTGCAGATGCATGCTGGCCCAATGGGCTGGATTCTGATAAATGTATCTTTTATTTATCTATGATAAAGATCATGGTGTATTTATGATGAAGAACAAAAGTGCCCCTTCCCCCCCCCTTCATGACTGTGATTTTTAAGCATAGAGGACGGAGACCGTGTGCTTTTGTCTGCCTGAAAGAGGGCAGAGACAGGACAGCTGAGGTGTACCGTGTTATCAGGGTTTAAATCAGATTACTCTCCTGCCACCGGACCATTCTGGCTGCACCTTTGTGAATCTGATTGTTCACCTCCCAGGTTTCTAAGGAGGAAAGTTGTATCTGGAAGGAAAAAGAACTAATTAAAAAAAGAATTAACTTCTTTGAATTTAAAAAAGAAACATGCAAACGAGCATCTCAGCTGCGTGCGTGGGTTTAGCTTTTCACTTCCATGTTGCTAAAGTGCTGGCCATTTTATTTACCTCTCGCATATTATTCGTCTGGTTCTTCGGTTTGGCTGTGTGGGACGCTTAAAGGCGCCTCATTAAGGAAGCAGATGGTGACCACAGACGGCTTTGTGGCCACAGCTTCACACAACTTCTGTCTCCTTCACTTTTAAGGCTGTATCCCTAAATTAAAGATTATACTCTGCTTTATAACAGTTCAGTTTGCGCTTAACATAAGTCAGCTTTAAAGAGTCTGCTTGAGAGGGAAGCTAAAGAGAATAATGTCTGGAATGATCTATGGAAAAGCCTTGGTATTTTAAAATTATGTTCAGGGGCTTTAGATGCTAGCTAACTGATTAGTGGAGTCTCACGCCAGCCCCCAGTGTCACACCCGAAACGGTCCCGTCCCCTCCCCCACTGTCCCCTTAATTGTGGTGACGTTGGCGTTTCGTGACGCAGGTGACGGTGTGAACGACGGCCTCTGGCACTCCATCAGCGTCTCTGTGAAGAACCGGCGAGTGTCCCTGGTGCTGGACGGCGAGCCGCCGCTGACGGTGGAGCTGGGCGAACACGGCGTCAGCGAGGGCAGCTTCTTCTTTGGCGGTGAGGAGACGCCGGGCAAGGGGGGCTCAGCTGAGCTTAATTATCGATGAAGAAGTGCGGAGGGCATAAAAGACCCAGTTTGAGTCTTCCGCAGTTCGGGAGGAAGCGTGTCACGCTGCACACCTGGGCCGAGAAGAAGGACAGCACTATATAAAGCCTGTGAGATTGATGGCTGGAGAGAAAGTGCCTATTCTGGGATGGAGAGGACGCGGCAGCCCCCCGACCGCCTTTTAACCGCATTTGGGAGTTAGTGGCGTCCCTGAGATGTTTCAGATTAGCCTCAGAGAGCATTAACAGACCAGGTGTGTGGTGTTAGGGGAAGAGGGTTGTCCTGAGCAGTGGCCAGTCCGAAAGGAACTGCATAGACAGCTGGAACAGCCTCACAAAGCCCTGACCTGTCAGACCTGTTAGAACTTACCTAAAGCTAAATAGTGCCCCAATTAAGAATCTGGCTCACCAGACCACTCCCCTTCCTATCATATTTTAGAACGCAGCTCCCCAGGCCACTCCCCTTTCAATAAGATTTTAGAACCCAGCTCCCCAGGCCACTCCCCTTTCTGTAATATTTTAGAACCCAGCTCCCCAAGCCACTTCCCTTCCTATCAGATTTTTGAATCCAGCTCCCAAGGCCACTCACCTTCCTATCAGGTCTTAGAACCCAGCTCCACAGGCCACTCACCTTCCTATCAGGTTTTAGAACCCAGCTCCCCAGGCCACTCCCCTTCCTATCAGGTTTTAGAACCCAGCTCCCCAAGCCACTTCCCTTCCTATCAGGTTTTAGAACCTAGCTCCCCAGGCCACTCCCCTTTCTATAAGATTTTAGAACCCAGATCACCAGGCCACTCCCCTTCCTACCAGGTTTTAGAACCCAGCTCCCCAGGCCAGTCCTCTTCCTATAAATTTTTAGAACCCAGCTTCTCAGGTCACTCTTCTTTCTATCACATTCTAAAACTTGCCTCTACAATGGCCCATGATAACCCTGTCCTCTGCAGGACCGGTTTACTTAGGAGAAGTTTAGCTGCTTCTACTTCTGATCCCCGAAGAGCTGCTGGCCTCGTTCAGGCTGGTTCACGGCTGGGTGATGTCGTCATCTCTCTGCAATTTTTGCCTTCTCATCAGGCATCTCAGAGGACTTCAGACCTCAAAGAATCTTTCCAAATTGCAAGCTCTGTTAAGACAAGCTAGGGAAATTAATGACATTTTCCTTCACAGACACAAACCCCAAAAGCATCTGCTGTTATGCAGGCCTAGGTGCCCCACAGGTTATATAGGAATACGTGAATGTGCAGTCACGGCACAAGGTCACACTGGCAACAGCACTCTCTTTTTCATTCGTTTTAATTCCTCAGGAATATTCAAGGTTATTACATTTATTTATTTAAATTTTTGCATTAAAAAGAGCTTAAGAATTTAGTTGGCAGGCATACATTTAAAGGGCTATTCACAGTAATCCCCTGCTGGAACCTACAAGTCTCACAAAACAGCATTTAAACCTTGGTTCTGCTGTCTGACTTTAAAGAGGCTTTAGGGAGACGTGATAAGCCGTTTTGTGTACAGTAGCACCTGGCCATGACTCCGAAACCTGCCACATGTTGGATGTACCTGTACAAATTGCTCTTGCCCCCTTTTGCCCCAGGGTGTCCTCCGGCCTCCAATAACTTTGGCTGCAGGAACCCAACTCTGGCTTTCCAAGGATGCGTTCGCCACATTTTCCTCAACAACCAGCCAGTGGACCTGTTCCATGTGCAGCAAGGAATGCTGGGTAACTTCAGCCATCTGCAAATCGACGCCTGCGGCATCCGAGACAGGTACCTCTTTACCGCTCCATCCAGTTAGCGCTTAAATCGACACCGCAGGTATGTCGCTGCTGGCCGGCTATTTCGGTACCATGCCACAGGGCCCTCCCTCCCCGCGGGACATAAACGCCGCCCAGACTAATGTGACCCTCACTGGAGAGTTCTCCGGGAGGTCCCAGCCTTGAATGGCGGCCAGCCCACTGACTGGCACATGGCTTCTCTGACATGCAGATTTACAGCAGGACCTCCAGCCGAGGTGACTGTCTGCTTATCAACAAATAGCCACTGACATCAAAGACTAATTCTAATGTATACTGTATAGCCTGAGCCCTGACCTGCGTAAGCAGATAGAAGATAGATGGATGGATGGATGGATGGGTGGATGTGCCTATTTAAGAACTTTTAGCTATTTTGCAATGTGATACAAGGTCTGGAGATGGAGGCTTGTGAAGCTGACGAGGTCCTCTAAAGCACTAGCTTGTTTTGAAACTGGCATGCATTTGCTGCCTTTCCACAACAATGGTGGTTATGGGAAACACCAAAGAAGAAGCAGGTAGTACCTTCCACACAGCTCCAGGATGATCACAGTCATTCGAAGGGCCTACAAACCTGTAACACTCAGTCCAGTTTGTTACATCAGCAGCCTACCAGTGCAAAGGACTGAAAACTCAAAACGAAACTTTCAGATGGCGTATGCAGGCCAGTAACTTCACCACGGTGTAGCTGGGGATAATGATGCCTTTCGCCAGATGTCCTGTCTTGAGCAGAACCCGTATTGATGGTGGACTTCTGTGGTCATGGGCCAGGGTGCCCCTTCTGTGACGGTCAGCCTTAAATCATTCATGACCAGCTGCCGCTGTCTACTGACCGGCGTGAGCTTTCCAGCGTGCCGGTCCTGACAGCTTCAGAGCGGACAGCACCGGCTTGGGAACGTTCCAGAACGTGGGACAACGCTGCCAGCTGGCACCGCTCATTCCTGCCCCTTAGTTAAGGAGGCCGCTGGTCTCTTAGAAGCCCTGGGTGCCTAAAGATGGTGTGGGGATTAAGGTGGAGATGGACCAGGGCCAGCTCCACATGCATCAGGTCCAAAAAAAACCTCAGCCCCAGCATCTCATACTTCCTCAGTGTTCAGTTTGTGCGGTTGTTTTGTTGGACGTGTCCCAAATGTGAGTGGATAGCAACACATGCATTCAGGAAAATGAGCTGGAGACATGCAGGCTGGTCACATGACATATGAAATCAGCCAATCACAGAAAAGGGTGGATGTAGAGGTCATGGATCAGTGTGAACAAGAAAGAGTGGTACGAAGCTGTGTAGGGTCTAGCCTGAAGAGCCCATCATGCACTGTGCAAAGAAGCTGCAGGCCATCCTCTCTAATCATGGGAGCAAAGGCTGTTAATTCATGGCAGTGTAAACAAACTATGGAGTTCACGTTCATCTTTTCATTGCTCAGTGCTGAATTTTCCTCAGCATCGCCATTAAAAGTTCATTAGCTGCTTCTTCCTGAAGGTGCTGCTGTGAAGGCCACCCGTGTCATTTTATGGTCCACAAAGGCACTTTTCACTGCTTGGGCAAAAATAGCCGGGCAATAATTAAACTATCGTCTGAAACATTACCCGCCCAGCGGTCGCCAAACTCTGCTGCAATTAAAGGCCCTGGAAACCTTAATTTCATAAGTACAGTTTCCTATAAAAGTCACAGTGATCCCACTGCGGTTTGTGGCACAGATGAAAGGGCATGAAATAATGTATGTGTGCTTAAAAGGCTGAAAATCATGAAATTTTAGAAGGAGCACAGAAGATGGTGACACTCATTAAGTATAAAAGACACTGGGGAGTGCTGGTCATCTGGATGTATGATACAGGTTTCCTGACTGTGTATACTGACTTTGGCTGTGAGTGGCTCAGCTGTCCATGGTCTCTACTGAGAGCCTTTGAGCTGGACCTGGATTGTCCCTACATCGCCACCTCCCAGATGCACAGCGATGCCTGAAAACTACATGTGCATGCAAACACAGAAAGTGCATCTCCCTCATTAGCACTTAATGGCAAGTCGCTGGGCAGTCGCGTATTAAACTGGGAAACCTTATTATGGAAAAGTGCTGGATTTAAACCTACCGATGTGCCGTTATATAGTGCTAAGTTATTGTTCCTGAGTCACACCCTGCTGTTTATGATTATATTATTTTATTCGTTTATATTATTCGGACACCTTCGAGCCCCCGGGTAGCTGGAGCCGCACGCAGGTTATTGGGTTACTCATAGTCAGCTGCTGTCTTTGTTAGACTATACTTCACAGTTTATAGCTCCTGGTACCATGGACCCCAAGGGCAAACCGTCTACGCCCATTGCTGTCAGAGTGCATCGTTATGGTTCCAGCTGATTCCCCATCGCTCAATAAACAGCATCGACATCTTGTCCGAGCCACTCCCATTGGGTGAGGCTTCGTTTGTTTAGCCTTTGCCGCTTTATGAATCGATGCATGTGAGCATGCCGTGCATCGCCATGGTGACAGCCAGCATAATGAGATACGGCACTAAAGAGCTGTGAGCTTTTTTAACTTTTAATGCCAGCAGGTCAGCGGAGTGAAAGACCGTGTCCCAGCACAAGTGCTTAAAGGCTCCTAGATGACAAAGACCAGACACAAGAAACAAAAAAACCTGTATTTTCCAAGTACAGGCAGTTTCCAACTGACGTAATTAATCTGTTCCGCAAACCCTTACATATACAATCATGGCCAAAGGTTTTGAGAATCACATAAATGTTGGTTTTCTCAAATTTTATTGCTTGTTTTCATGATGCCAATTTGCATATACTCCAGAATGTTAGGAAGAGTGATCAGATCAATTGCAATTAATTACAAAGTCCCTTGTTCAACTGGGGTTCAATTGTTCAAAAGGTTCAATTGCTGTGAGGAAGGCTTCAGGGCGCCCAAGAAAGTCCAGCAAGCGCCAGGACCGTCTCCTAATGGTGATTCAGCTGCGGGATCGGGGCACCACCAGTGCAGAGCACCAGCGCTCAGGAATGCCAGTAGGCAGGTGTGAGTGCATCTGCACGCACAGTGAGGCGAAGACTTCTGGAGGATGGCCTGGTGTCAAGAAGGGCAGCAAAGAAGCCATTTCTCTCCAAGAAAGATGTCAAGGACAGACTGATATTCTGCAAAAAGTACAGGGATTGGACTACTGAGGACTGGGGTAAAGTCATTTTCTCCGATGAAGCCACTTTCCAATTGTTTGGGGCATCTGGAAAAATTATTGTCTGGAGAAGTAAAGGCGAGCGCTACCATCAGTCCTGTGTCATGCCAACAGTTAAGCATCCTGAGGCCATTCATGTGTGGGGCTGCTTCTCACCCAAGGGAGTGGGCCCATGCACAATTTTGCCTGAAAACACAGCCATAAATAAAGAATGGTATCAAACCATCCTCCGAGAGCAACTTCTCCAGGGACAGTTTGGTGAAGAACAATGTCTTTCCAGCATGATGGAGCACCGTGCCATAAGGTAAAAGAGATAACTAAGTGGCTTGGGGAACAAAACATTGGAATTTTGGGTCCATGGCTTGGAAACTCCCCAGACTTTAATGCCATTGAGAACTTGTGGTCAATCCTCAAGAGGCAGGTGGGCAAACAAATAAACCACAAATTGTGACAAACTAAAAGGATTGATTATGCAAGAATGAGTTGCCATCAGTTCGTATTTGGTCCAGAAGTTGATTGACTCCATGCCAGGGCGAATTGTAGAGGTCTTGAAAACGAAGGACCAACACAAATATTGACTCTTTGTATAGTTTATGTAATTGTCAATAAATGCCTTTGAAACGTATGAAATGCTTATAATTATACTTCAGTACACCATAGAAACATCTGACAAAAAGATCTAAAAACACTGATGCAGCAAACTTTGTGAAAACCAATATTTGTTTCATTCTCAAAACGTTTGGCCACCACTGTATTGCTGGTCGGTATGATTGGCATCCCTGAGTTGTAAGTACAGAATGTTGAATATCTAAAAAAACAAATGCAAATCATTTTATATGATCTGAATATTTAATAAAATATTTAATGAAATGTCCAAAGTTATTGAACAATAACAACAAAAAAGCTGTCATATACTGAAATAAAAAATAGACATACAGTGGACACAATTATTGGCACCCATTTTATGATTTTAAATTATGTCCTCAAACAAAGTATGAAACAAATAAGACTGACCTTAATCTTCAGTGTTCCCATCACCTGAAGTCAACAGTGAATGATGCTTGTACTACGTAAAAAGGGGCTGATTGCTTCTTTTTCACAATGCCGAAGACAAGTGAGCTGTCTGAGAGCATCAGAACTGCTGTTATCAAAAAGCATAACAATTCCAAAGGTTACAAGGCAATTGCCGAAGACCTTGAGTTTGTAATATTATCAAGAAGACGCTTTCAGGACGTGGTGCCAAGAAGAAGCTCTATGAAAGTAGTTTTTTTTTTTATAACTGTGAAGGTTATGTCATGTTTTTGATGTTGACATGAACAGTGGTGCTCCTCATGGTTCTGTGCTTGGGCTGTTGCTTTTTACTGCATCCTTTGTGACAAAATCACATGCTGCCTCCATTGACAGTCACCATGCCCAGTTTGGGAATACGCCACCCCCCACCCCCACCCCCCCCAATCTGTTATTTGTCTTCACAAATTCAACTGTACCAGTGTTCAGACTGCACATTATATTCAGCTTCGAGCTTGGGCTTTGAAGTGAGTCACATGGATGATTAAAAAACCTCAATATTATTGGATTTTTCCAGGTTACAGATGGACCCCCAGCTGCTACATTACCACAAATAGCTCAAAGGAGGACTTGGCTCTGGCCTCCACTTCCTGAACTTCTGAGTAACGATGCATCAGTTTTAGCTGTAGCTTCATGGACATGGAGGATGCTTCTAATCACAGGAACTGGGCAGAGCATCGCCTCAGGAACAGGCAGTCTGGCTCTGTGAAGAGCACCATCTCCCAGCTTTGAAGGAGCGTGTGGCATAGCATTAACACACACGGACAGCAGCCTGATTTGAAATTGCCCTGCAGTCCTTCGTTCACTGAAGGGTTTAAACTTGAACTTGTACTAAAGACCTGGTGAAGCAGCTGGATGTAAATGCCTTCACACGTCATTATTTTGTTGTTCTTCCCTTCTGCTCTCTGATTTGTTAGATTCCTGCTGCGTCCTATACAAACAGACCTCGTCTAGCTCTGGAGTGATTAACGCGACCTATTAGAAGGCTAACGTCTGATGCGTCCTTCACATCTGTTTCACCACAGATGCACGCCCAACTTCTGCGAGCACGGTGGCCGCTGCACTCAGTCCTGGAGCTACTTCCACTGCGACTGCTCGGGCACCGGCTACACTGGACCCACCTGTCACAACTGTGAGTCACCCCCCCCCCCCACCCCACAGCCTTGCACTGTCATCTCGCCATCCCACACACACTCCCACCCATGTGCCCGGCTCCCAGGTGCCCAGTGGGAAGCCTGTTCCTGGCGATCCGCCATCGGAGAATGGAAGGGGGCAGCCAGAGCGATTACGCTGAGCTACAGGCATCGTGCTAAAATGCGCAGCACTTTTTAATTTACACTTATGTATTCTTTCTGAATGGCGTTTATGCTTGTTTGCTGGTGCTGTCTGGATGGACTAGGCTGTGCTTTGCAAAGGTGTAAGGAGAGTTTAGGAAACACCTGTCACACATGCTCACCCATCGCTGCTCACCAGCAGCTGTTACCCAGCACTGGCGAGGCTCACCGGTCACTGGCAGCACGAATGCTCGACTGTAGAAGCATCCCCCGCCAAGTGCGCCACAGCGCAAATCCGAAACGCCACCGTGTAGCAGCGTACTGCCGCACAACATCTAATCAACCCGAGCGCATTCCGATTTCTGTTCAGTAAATATAATTACGCACGTTTACAGCAATATGGTGCGACCGCACTCACGTAAGCCAGGACTGTAAATTGACTGTAATGAAGTGCTCAGAATTAAATGTACATGTTACACAAACATTGAATTGTTTTCGGGTTTAGACACTCATTGACTGGGTGATGTTCTGTGCATCTGGGGGCCTTTGTGGCTTTTGCAGGCTGTCTCATGATGTATGCTGAGCTGTTGGCACTGACACTGTTTCACCAGTGCTGTTACCCCTCCGCTCTCCTCAGCCATCTACGAGCCATCGTGTGAGGCGTACAGGCAAACTGGTAGCACCTCCGGCTATTTTTCCATCGATCTGGATGGGAGCGGCCCCCTGGAGTCCACAAAGGTGTACTGCAACATGACAGGTGGGCACCCCAGTCACGTCTGGCCTCCCCTTTGCATGGCCTCATAGACCCTGTCTCGCTATGTAGGCAGAAGCAGGATTCCCATTGTCCTCCAATGAGAAGCTTCTTCCTCTATTTTTTTTTTTTAAATCAATATTTGCATTATAAAAAAAAAAAGTTATGCTATAAATATCTTGCACAAGCATGCACCTGCATCATCTACCTCCAAGATTTTCACAGGTCTACACATCCCTTCTGTTTTTTCTTTTTTGTCTTTTTTTGACATATTCCCGCACGCCCCCAGTCCCCCCTCACATCCGGTGACAGGAATAGACTTTCATCACTGCGCAAATAGGGGCCATTATCTAGAAGTTAGGGGGCTGGAGACCAGCTGTGTCTGGGAAAATCAGAACGTGAAGCCTGATCAGTTTCGGAGCCCACGTCCCACGCCGGAGATGGGCTCCTCGTCCTGTCAGTGGAGGAGGTCCTGTTCTCAGCAGGAGGTGCTGCAGCAGAAAACAGACAGCATTTGTTGTTTCCATGTGGGGAACCACTGTCATCAACCTTGCAACATGGATCAAGTCTGATTATAGTCGTTGCCTTTGCAAATCCTACTGCATTTACCTGTAGCTGATGGGAACTGCCTCAATTAAGGAAACTGTTGCCAAGTAAACGGCATCCAGATTGAACACTTAGGGGCATTACACACTTAGAATTACACATGATTGTATTTGCTCATCTCCATGATGTAGATATCTCACATCATATCAATGCGTTACAGAACCACTGTGGGTTAGATTCATTGTATTAAAATGACAGTAGTCAGAATTTCATCATCTTGATTTACGCAGCTTTTAATTTCAGTGTTTTTGTGTCTGCTTTCCTTTGGATCTCAGATCCTCAGTCCTGAGGGTTACAGTGTCTGCTGTGCTTACAAAGCTCACCGCTACCAGGCTGACTCCCGTGCGCTTTTTCCACAGAAGACAAAGTGTGGACAGTGGTGGCCCACAACATCACGGAGCCGGTGCGGGTGCAGGGCTCATCGCTACAGAGGCCGCATGTCATGCACTTCAACTACAGCGCCTCCGCTGAGCAGCTCCGCAGCCTGGTGGCCATGTCAGAGCACTGCCAGCAGGAAGTGGAGTACCACTGCAGGAAGTCCCGTCTCTTCAACACCTGGGGTGAGCACTGGCCTCTCTCTGTGTAAAACAGGCCACTTCCGCACTGTTCAGGTGTGACTGGTGATGAATATTCTAAGAACGGGGACTCTGTCAAGCGTCAAGACAACGTATTCCATCAGTATTTTGGGGGAAAGGGAGTGTTCACGTCAGCCACTCATCAGACGTGCAAAATTGCTCTTCCATTCGTCAAGGGGTGCAGCAGTAACTTTAACAATGTATCCTTCCCGTAGCCACACTGGGACTGCGTTTGGCCCTAATGAGCACTACTGTGCATCGCTGAAGACTTCCTGCTGATATCAGGCAGAGAGCTGGTGGTATTGTGTTCCAAAGCTTCTATCAAGCATTAGCAGCCTCCATTAGTAAGGAAGGCTACTGAGGCCATGCCCTGAATCCATGCTCCCATTCATGTCAAGGATGTTCTCCCCAATGGAGGCTGGGCTCTGATGATAGTGTGTAGCATATAATGAAGGAATCAAATGATTAAAATAATTTCCCACTATACCAAGAGCAGTTTGCTCTGGTCGTTCATCTATGGAATAGTGAAGTTCACCATTTTCAGCACTGTGGCCAGAGAAGTTTCTTCCAAAAAACAATGCCTGCTGGGTAAATGACATAATACTGAGAAGTGTGCACACAATCTGTAGTTAGTAAGCCTCAGTAACAAAATCCCGCCTTGGTGTGGTTGCTGTCATTAACCCTCGGTGCACCACCTGACTTACAGAGGTCTGCTCCATCTCCAGCAGATGGGGACAGTCATGATAAAACCCCAGTTTTTATTTTAATGATTTTTGGACCAATAAAAGTTGGATGTTGGCTTACATTCAAGCAGTTTTCAGATCATTTAATTTATTAATGAGCCGTAGGAAGCTTGAGTTATTCGGATCGTAGAGATATTCTTGGAACAAAGCGGTACTTAGTGCGGAGACATCGTAGCAAATGGCATTAATGGAAAATCAAATGTGAAGTGAACTTTAATAAAGAAATTAGGAGGTGAAGCTAAACGCAGAATCAACCATCAAATGCCGCCTGAATGGAAATCAATGCCTGATAGCGTTCGGCTTCTTAAGGTTTCCGAGGCTGAACCCGTAAGGGAAGTCTCTGCTTATCCAGCAGTGCTGTTGCCTGATAGCGCTCGGCTTCTTAAGGTTTCCGAGGCTGACTCCGTAAGGGAAGTCTCTGCTTATCCGGCTTCTTAAGGTTTCCGAGGCTGACTCCGTAAGGGAAGTCTCTGCTTATCCAGCAGTGCTGTTGCTCTGGTTACTGCACACTTTCATGACCTTGTGGTCCACTTTGTTGCTAAAGGACCTAGATGTAAATACATACGATAAACAGGAAAACATCACGGTCTTTAATGATCTGGGTTACATGGAAAGGCAGTGTTTTAAAAGTGTCCCCTTTGGTGCCCCCCCCCCCCCCCCATCTGAAATCAGCTTGCTAAGCCAGCACCCCCCCAAAGATGGGGGTTGCCCATGTCGCCTGATGGGTTGGCAAATGGGCAGCACCCTTGTCACCTGATGGGTTGGCGAATGGATGTGCCCATCACCCGATGGGTTGCCTGACATTGCCTACTCCTCATTATATTTTCATATATCAGCCCACCTCTTTGCCTCGCACTGTTTTTTCTGATGTATTGACTTACTGGAAACCCAGCATAGCTGCCCTTGTACCCAGTTGGCTCCTTGTCAGTGCTGTGCGTCTGTTGTTCTATCTGCATCGCTTTTGCTTTGCTTTGTACAAAAGCTTCTGCTAAATAAATAATTGTGAATGTAAAGGAGTCATTGGCGCCCCCTCTGTTTACGCACCAAGAACAGAGTCCTGCCCTGTGGTTAGCCCGTGAGGCATGACCCACCCGGCTCCCAGGGGGCAGTCTGTCACCCGGGGCTCCTTCTGTGTTCCAGACGGCACCCTCCTGTCCTGGTGGCTGGACCACAGCGGGGACAGGCACACCTACTGGGGTGGCTCACTGCCCGGCATCCAGCAGTGCTCCTGTAGCCTGGAGGAGAACTGCCTGGACATGAACTACTTCTGCAACTGCGATGCTGACCGGGAGTCATGGTAACGGAAACGCCATTACCCAATGTGTAACCTTCAGGGAAGCTTTAACACTGGCATATACCTGTCTGATGTGTCACACGACATTGTATGCATGTGTGTCATATATGGTACCTGGGATGCTGTAGCATGGAGGCACCTTTCAGCAGGACATAATTCATCATGCCGATTTTATTCCAAGGTGCAGTCAGGCTGTAGTGTTTATTCACTAGCCTGGTCAGGACTGCTGATTAAACCCCCTCCAGCCTGAGTGCGCTATTTTCCGGCCGCCACTCTCCCATGTGCACATTCTGATCTCTCACAGCCGTACCCTGCCTTTGGCGACATGAGAAGTGCGAAAACGGCTTAGTGCTCGTCCCGATTGGCCGTATCGATGGCCTGCCGTCGCCCAGTGACCTTCCCCTCACAGAGTGTGATGTTCCCTGGGCCATAAGCAGATTTCCCTGTGCGGGGCTCTGCCCGCGAGTGTTGCTGCCTGGTATTCGCTACAAGGTGTTTGTCATTAGCATTGAATTTCGTGCCCGGCTGCTTCCCCCAGGGAGCGGATTTGCAAAGCAAACATCCAGTGAAATTCAAGCCACCCTGTCAAGCGAAACATACTTTCTGCCTGTCGTGTACAGTAGATGCAGCTGGAGTGAGGATGCAGGAATTTGGGGGGGGGGTAGTAGCGATAAGCGTTGGGAGGGTCTGCGATTCCTCCATTTACTCCCCCCTCTCTGAAAGCTTCCTTTGAATCCCGGTGTCCCTCTCCAGGGCCAATGATACCGGGATCCTCTCCTACAAAGACCACCTGCCCATGAGTGAAATCTCGATTGGAGACACGAACCGGACAGGGTCCGAAGCCATCTACAGAGTCGGGCCTCTGCATTGCCACGGTGATAGTAGGTGGTTTGTTTTTTTTTCCCTCTTTGGAAAAATCGGTATAAAGCAAAATTCAGATTTTCGTTCTTAGAGTCTGAGCACTTTGCTGTAAACTGTAAAAAAAATCTAGCACTTCTGCTAATTTGGGCTGAGGGGTAAATTGTATAAAAATGTACAGACCCAATTTGTAGTTAATGATCCTGCATATCAGACTGTCACACTGACTCTGATCATGTTTCGTTTGTACTTTACTCTGCTCTTTCCAGGATTCTTCTGGAATGCCGCATCATTTTACCAGGAATCCTCCTACCTGCATTTCCCGACTTTCCAGGCTGAGCTCAGCGCTGACATCTCCTTCTACTTTAAGACCACCGCGCCCTCCGGGGTCTTCCTGGAGAACATGGGAATGAAGGACTTCTTTCGCGTGGAGCTGAGCTGTGAGTCAGGACTTTCTTTGATCTCTTTTCCGAGAGCAGGAACAAAGCATTATCCAGAGAGCGCACCGCTCCAAGGCATCCATTATACCGGGCAGAAAAATGTTTAAAAATCTCTTGCGGTGTAAATATAAAACCAGCCAAGCAAAGAATTAGCAAACGAGGAGATAATGATATCCATTTAATTATCTTTTGGCTATAATTGCTTAACGAACGCTGGGGAGTGTCTCGCCAGCTCCTCTGATCGCTTTCCTGCCCCTCCCTCCACCCCCCACAGCCCCATCCGCCGTCACCTTCACCTTCGACGTGGGAAATGGCCCCATGGCCCTGGTGGCCAAGTCCCATGTACCGCTGAACGACAAGCAGTGGCACTACGTGCGCGCGGAGCGTCACGTGAAGGGCGCCTCGCTGCAGGTGGACCAGCTGCCCCTGCGATACAGCGAGGCGCCCCCCGATGGCCACCTGCGCATGCAGCTCAGCAGCCAGCTCTTTGTAGGTAGGGCCCGCCGCATATAGCGCCTTTCAGGACACAGTTTCCCCAAGGTAGCTGACAGCAGTCTGTGACAGTACAGTACTGCATCATTTATACAAAATGGTGTATGAAACAGGGAAAAGAGGAGACAGAAGGAAAGAATGAAAGGCAGAAGATAACGGAGGAGAGAAACCAAAGCAGCAGTTAGCTGACAGTGTTATTCTCTCACTTTAGGTACACGAGCAAGTGCTCTCCCAGAACATGAACTAGCTACCTTAAGGTTAAATCCCCTTGCCCACCCAGGTAGCTAGGTAGCTGGTACTTATAGAGCGAGAATGAGTCAGTCGTTCCGAAACCACTCATTTTACTGCTCGGGAATTTCAGGGTTGCAGCCGACCGTTTTCCGCAAGGAATGTTCCAGAAGGTTCTGGGTGCTGGAGTCCCAGGGAAAATGTTCCCGCTTGCTGCTGCCAGAGCTGAGAGTTAGCCAGCTGAATAAACAGTTAGCCTGAGAACAGTAAGCAAATTGTGCCAAACTATTCAATAGTTAACATGATTTAATGATTTTGCATGATGTCGCACGACACAGAAGCATTTACAGAACTGCAGTGCAGTAAATCGGTAAATAACAACGGACACTTTTCTTAGTGGGGGGCTTTCTTATGAATACCTTCTTTTTCTTTCTTACATTTGATTGATGCCGTTTTCAGTAGAAGGCTAATTTGTGTTCCTGTTCACTGACTTTGTGCTCAGAAGTCCCTTGGAAAATTATTTATTTCACAGAGCACAAGGCCCCAAATCTGCAAACCATTTTTCTCCCCGAGTGCCTTAAATGGCCGCTCTCCCCTCGACCTGCAGGGGGCACCGCCTCCAGGCAGAGGGGCTTTCTGGGCTGCCTCCGTGCACTCACCATGAACGGGCTGACCCTGGACCTGGAGGAGCGTGCCAAAATGACGCCTGGTGTGAGCAGCGGCTGCCCGGGGCACTGCAGCGGTCACGCCAGCCTGTGCCACAACCGCGGGCGCTGTGTGGAGAGCAACAGCGGCTACACCTGTGACTGCACCCACTCCGCCTATGGGGGGCCTCACTGCAAGGAAGGTGTGCTGCTAGCCGGTCGCTGAACTGTGTCTAGCAAACAGATTACAGGGTCCATATTTAACAGCAGCCCCCAGCCTGGCCTTGAATTCCAGCCTCTCCTTTAAAAATGGTTCTAGCGAGTATCCCCAGTGATTTGAAGCACACTTTTAAAGTTACCTGACCCTGACAGGGTGCGGCGTAAACATACAGTGCTTAGGCTGTCCTTTGTAGGTGGCAATTTGAATAATGTAACATTAAGCTCCTCTCCAGGTCCTGTACAAGACATGACTTCTAATGAAAATGTTATGAAAACATGAGACATACAAAAAATATTTTCGACATAATGCACAGATAATCCCACGCATGCTTCGCACAAGGATGCTTAAAAGAAAGGGGGCTTCCGACAGTATAACAAGTGGGTGTCAGAATGAGCATCAGCATTCTAAGTGCAGATTGCGCTCCATTTTAACCTTATTGTAAGATTCATCATCAGGCCCTTGAGCTGGGAGAGGGTGTCTTTTCTGTGCTGATCGATTTGATCTGTCTTTGTAGATCAGACAGAGACAAACTGTTATAGAGCCAGAACCATTGTAGTCCAGTTACATAAAGCTAAACAGTGCCCCACTTAAAGCATTGCAATCACAGAACCCATTCCCCTTCCTATCAGCTTCTAGAACCCAACTCCCCAGGGTGCTCCCCTCTCTATTAGATTGTAGAACCTAAATCCCTGGCCACTCCCATTCCTATCATATTTTAGTCCCAAGTCACCACTTCCACCCATAAGTTTAATGGCAGTCTGTGCACATGAGTAAATACGGGCCTTTTCCATCCTTGCAATGTGGTTCATCACTATTCTGTTTCAAAGTTCAAAAATGCATTTTTGTATCAGTGTTTTTCTTTTTAATCTCAGCTCATTGTCAAAATCAAGATTTTTCTTTTGAGTTACTGCTCTGTATGATAAGCCACATTTTCATGACAGATAAGAGCATTCCTTTAGAAATGCTGACCTTCAAGCAGGCTCTGTGTCGAGTTTCTGTCCAGACGCATTTCAGAATAACCCCCCCTGTGGAATCTCCCCATCCCACCCCACCCCCTCCCCATGTGCACCTGCCCGCCACCTGGACACAGAGATGTCCCTGTCCTTCGAGCTTGGCTCCTCGGTGACCTACACCTTCCAAGAGCCGTTCTCCGTCATGCACAACAGGAGTGCCCAGTCGCCCACCATCTACGCCGAAAGTGGCAAGTCCCGGGAGAATGTGGCCTTCAGCTTCATCACCAGCCACTGCCCTGCCATGCTGCTGGCGGTCAGCACCTTCTACGGCCAGTACATGGCCATCATCCTGGCCCAGAACGGTATGGCAGCGTCATGGCCCTGCATGCCTCAGCGTAGCAGCTAGCTAGAGTCCAGGCTGCAGAGCGCAGATGATGCAGTAAGATGCCTCTGTCTGGAACACTGGTCCATTCTCAGTGTCCCTTCAGCCTTTGAATCTTACACTAATATCCACTCAAATGGAAATTTATTTAAGTTATCTAGAGAGGGAACAGAAGGCAGGTCAGAACAGGGAATTGTCTGTGCATGCATGCGTGACTAGATTTCCCCACAATGTAATAAAAACCTGTAACTTTTTCCCTTGTGCAGACATTTTTAAGGTCCCCACAAAGTTAGCCTCAGTTTAAAAAAAACGTATGAATGCAATCAGAAAACTAAAAATGCCAAATGTCTAGTATTTTGTTTGGTTACATATGATTATGGTTAGGGCTGGGTAGGGGTTAAGGGTGTCATAGTTGGGATTAGGATTATGCCCATGGAAATGGAGAGTCCCCATAAAGATATGAGTATGTGGACTGAGTGTGTGTGTAAGTTTGTATTTACCGCATTATGAGGACCATTTGTGGCACAAAGTGGCAAAACCTGTTACTTTTTAGCTTGTGGGGAAATTTTTCAGATCCTCACAAAAATCTGTAAATGCAGCCAAAAAACTAAAAATGCCAGAAGTCATTTTGTTTGGTCACTTACAGTTAAGGTTAGGGCTAAGCAGGGGATAAGGCTGTCATGTTATAATTAGGGTTTTCTCCATAGAAATGAATGGGGAGTTCTCACAAAGGTATGAGTACAAACTAAGCTTGGGCGATATGTCGATATTATCGTGGCGATGTTGGCAGCCTTCACTAAAGATATCAACTTTCGCTTTGAAACGATAACTGGCAGACACGTGTTACACTCGTACTGATAGAAACAAAGATGTTGGCAGCCTTCACTAAAGATATCAACTTTCGCTTTGAAACGATAACCGGCAGACACGTGTTACACTCGTACTGATAGAAACAAAGATGGCTGACCTGCTCACTAAGAAAAATACTAGATGGTTTTCTTACTTGCTCTCAAACCTTGCTGCTTGTAGTTAAAGCCATGTTCATACACGAACTCCGGACATTTTCCGGAGAATTATTCAAGTCCAGACATTTTCCGGAGTTGCGTTTACAACATTTAAAAATTATTCTGGTGGGTCCGCGGGGTGGCGCTGGAGTAGAGCAGGCAGGAGGACATGACACATAAACATATCTTTCTACAATGACCACTGTTTTAGCTTTGATATTAATTCTACATTTATTTAGACGTACCTGCAATATCAGCAAAATGACGGCAAGCCATATATTACGGAAGCGTATTGCATTAGTCTGGGGAAAAATAAATCGGTTTTCGATTTTCCAAATTAATGGCAGTCATCCTGTTTGATAAACTTATAATTCCATCTGCACTACTTAGAGACATTAATGTTTCTCAATGTCTCAAACAAAGATAAAAAATAAAAGCGGATTGAACTACACAGATCACACATCATGAAAAACAGAAAGGTTGTCTTGTTACTTCAGAAAAACAGGAAAATATTACTCATAAAAACAGGATGACTATGTCATTCATTTGGAAAAATAAAACCGATTTTCTTCCAGATGAATGCAATGTGCCATAATATACCGGCACGAAGCAGCTACATATTCTTCCCGTTTTTGCACCAGCACCATGATAGGAACTTATTCAGTTCCTGAATAGAGGCTGTTAAGAACTCAATAAAAGAGCTTAGCTTCTAATCATTCGCCACTTTTGTCGGTCTACTCAGTGCAGCAATCGTGTGAAAGATAATATCATATATCGCAATATTATTAAAAGACATCGTATCGCGTTTGAAAATTGAATATCGCCCAACCCTAGTACAAACCTGTGTGAGTGACCGTGTGAGTGCGTATGTAACAGAGTGTGTGCGTGAGTGAGTGTGAGTGTATGTGAACGAGTGTGTATCTGTGTACATGTATAGCTGAACTGGAGCTCTTCTCCTTTAAGAGATTTAAGGAATACTAATGGCTTGAAAATAGAAATCTTTCCCGCATCTCTTTTTATCGAATAATTGTGTCATGAGATGACATTCAAAATGTGGTTCCTTGATGGATAGGAATTAGGTATATATGTGAGCTTGTGTCTCTGTGTAGATCTCCCAGTGTCATAGTCATGAATAGCCCAGCCTGGAATGTGAAGGTTGTTGGATTGAGTCCCTGCTACTGTGTCATCAGTCAGGGTACTCAGCCTGAGTGGGTTCAGTAAGATGCCTGTCTACATAGATTGGTTTCCCCCAAATGAAAGTGAGGGCTAAGCTAATGTCGACTTAGCAGTGAGGTGACTGTCCCCGTGCATGGGAAAATCAGGCTAATCTCTTAGCAATCCCTTTGCCATTTTGGAAAAACAGGATTAGATTGGTCGGAAAACAGTGAGCTCAGTACATGCACTTGAGTAAATATGTGTGTGGCGTCCTTCTGAGGCACAGACGGCTGTCAGATCCCCGCCGCCCCAGAAAGCGCTAGACATACAGAATGAGGCCGCAGTGATGCCACCAATGATGACAGCTTGCTGAGTTTATCACCGCCTTTCCCTGTCTTAATGACTCTGGATCAGCTCTCTGGGTTCCGTGACGTCCCTGACCCCCAGCCACAGTCGGCTGGCGGTGTTTGCTTCTCGCTGCATCCCTTGATTAAGCTGGGAGGTGGGATTTCCAGAGCACCTGTGCTCAGATCTTTGCTCTCCTTACCCCATTGTGATTCCTAATTCAGGGACTGTTTTATAATTTGGAGGAGGACTGGCAGCTGGTAAAGAAAGAAACAGAAGTGAAAGAGAGAAAGGCAGGGGAAGGTGGTGAGACACACGGGGGCCGGTTTGCTGTTTCTGGGGCCCATTCAGAACAATCACTTTGGGACCCACCCGCCAGTGTAGTGACTGTTTTTGGCCAATAGGGGGCCTTGGTGGCCCATGCATATGCATAGTGTGAGCAGAGGTAAACACCACCGCTGGAAATGGGTTATGTTTATGGCCTTATTTTGTTCCAGGTCTGTGTAAAAAACTGTAGCTCTGTTCCGCTCCTCCAGGAAGCTTGCAGATCTGGTATCGGCTCGACAAGGACAGGAGGCCTGATGTTTTTACACCGGTGCCTGCTAACTTCGCCGACGGGCAGCTCCACTGGGTTCACATTCACCGAGAAGGAAAGGACGTCCACGTTCAGGTGGGCGGTCATACTGGGAGCACTGGGATTCCAGTTAGAAAAGAGGGCCTGCATATAGACAAAACAGAAATCAACAGTAGCGGTGGTCACGGCAAGATACTGTAGCACGCGCTCGTACAAAGAATGAGGAAGACGAATGAGCATCACTATTATCTTCAGACAAATAACAAATAAATGTTCTTTATGTTAGTTTACCTACGAATCACCGTAAACTACAATTAGGGTATTTTCAGTTAAAGAAGATGTCAAAGTCAACAACAGTAAGATTACAGTCAGCAAAACAACAAAAACTGTTCCTCCTGCGATCCACTGAGGATCAGCGTTGATGCACGTCAGCTTCTCAGCCACGTTGGATTTGCACAAGCTGCCAGGCTCTTAGATGAAAGAAACTGTTTGTGAAACGTGTTACAAGGTCCCCGAACACAGGAAGATCACCAGATCAATGCGGGACTGACAGGTCTGCTTGTGTGAGGGAGACGCTGCTGCTGTCTTCTAGGACAGGGATGGAGAGTGCAACGCAGAACCAAAATAAAGAATAAAAGCGGCGAGCTTGTTTCAAGGCTGCTACATCAAGCTGTCAGTAAGGCTTCAGCAGAAGCCCTGTAGATGAGACCCACCATTCAGTTTTCAAGACAATAAACAACCAAAAGATGCTTAATCTTAACACAAGACCTTTATTTCCCAGGATCATCTATATATAGAATTTTGATCTACAATTAAAAATGTGGACGTTACCTCTGGGATTCTTTCTTTGAAAACTGATTTGCATGACCTGATCAAGTAAAACTGTTCTCACAGTATGAAGTGGACAAACAACTTTCTGAACAGCAAGTATACTGAGTGTCTGTAGATTATCTGCTCAGGCTCAGTCCAAATACAGGAACTTTGTGACCAACTGTTACAGCATGAGGCTGGAGACAGTCCCAAATCCAGACACAATGGCACGCTTACTAGTGAACTACACGCTGTGCCAGCTAGTTCAGACTGGTCGGACAAGGTCGTTACCCTCTCGTAGTCTAACTCACCTCTGTGTGAAAAATGTGCGAGGTTCTTGAGTGTATATCCATACATGTTTTAGTAATTTTAATTTACGTACTTCTTATTTCCTCTGCAGATTGACAAAGAAATAAATCAAAAAAACACCTTGTCCCAAGACACGGATTTGAATACGATCAGGGCTTTGACTTTGGGAAGAGTGGCAGGTAAGAAGTTGTGAAAAGGTACGAGGACATTAGCGGACATTAACGTTACCATCCCTATTATTCCGTTAACACTGAGCCGGGGCCTCGTCTCCACTCCAGGGTGAGGATGTTTGTCATGTGTGCAGATATCAGTAGGATGGGCTGTTACACGTCGATCACACGCCACGTGGAAACATGGCCCATTAGATCCTAAAAGCTTTTTGGCAAAAAGTGAAACAACAGTGACACATGTCAAGCACCTGCTGAGCGATTAAATGATACATAATCTCTCTCTAGGTTTCCCCGTCCTTTGAGACAGGTGCGATTTTACACTCCCATGAGCTTCCATGTGTGTTTGATAAGCTCCAGTAAATGTTGCTGGTGCAGAGCCTTTTGACGCTCGCAGGCACATGGGTTGTAGCGTGCTGGCAGTGCCGGCCAATGAGACAGCCGGCCTGACGCCCCTCCCTCAACAGGAAGCATGAGCATGGACGAGGAGGTACAGCAGGCCGCGGCCAGGGGTTTCGTCGGCTGCCTGTCTTCAGTTCAGTTCAATCACGTGGCGCCCCTGAAGGCAGCGCTGCTGAACCGTGGCAGCTCATTGGTCAGTGTGCGGGGCCGTTTGGAGGAGACCAGCTGCAGCTCGCAAGCAGACAGGACCACATCGCACTCCCTTTCCGGTGGGGCCCGTCAGTGGTGACCATTCCCCCTTCTCCATCACAGCTGATGTCACCACTGTGTCATGATGTCACTATCCATGCCGAGTACAGTAGTGGGAGCTGGGAAGGAGCAAAAGCGTGTACTGTCCGGGGGTCCCTGAGGACTGGATTGGGAAACACTGGAGTGCAGCAATCGTTCATGTGTGTTTGGTGGCAGCGTGTGGCTATGCCTGTGATTAAAAAGGTTGCTGGCTCAAATCCCAGAGTCATGAGAGTGAGGTCACTATTGGGCCCCTGTGCCATGTCCTTAGCCCCAAATTGCTCTGGGGACTAGCTCACTCTGCTTTCTCAAAAGGTATGTCACTTTAGATAAAAGCATCCACTAAATAGATAAAAATGTAAATGTGTTTGTTAATCGACGTCTACATGTAGGTCAGGTTCGGGTTTGAAACACATTCCCCATGGATGCTGTAATTTCGTCATATGCGTCTGACTGAATTAACTGTGAATTCTCGAGCTGCTCACGCGCTTCCCGTCTTATTTTCTGGGGTTAGACTCTGAGGAAGTGGACAGAGGCAGAGAGCCCCTCGCCAACGCGGTGCAAAGGGACTCGGCGTTGATTGGAGGTAACCACTCCCACTCAGTATCCGTACATTCACAACTCTATTTATAAAAAGGAACTGAAATACAGATTTCAAATAGCTTTTCAATTATATTGCTCACGTTGGCCTCCTGGCATGAACCGACTCATGACACGGACCCAGATGCCACTGACCTTTCTGAGTGGAAGCTGCTGTTGTTGTTATCGCAGGGGTGATCGCAGCCGTGGTCTTCATCACCCTGTGCGTGGTGGCGGCCATGAGCCGCTTCCTCTACCGGCACCGGCAGGCACAGCGGGCAGCTGAGCTCAAGGAGAAGGAACAGAGGCGGGGCCTGGAGCAGAGGCGGGGCCTGGAGCAGAGGCGGGGCCTGGAGCCAGCATACCGCCCAGACCTGAGCTTGCAGAGTGCGGTGCGGGATAGCCGCAAGGAGTACTACATCTGATGCTGCGCTTTGCCCTACCCAAACCACCCTCTCCCTGCCGCCCGTGCCAGCCGCCCACCCACGCGCCCAGGCATCCGGAGTGACCAGAGAAGGGCTCCCTTTCCCTGGGGATTCTGGGAAATGACCCCACTGACTGTTCTAAAGGTGTCACTATCCTAAAATGTGGCATCAAAGCTATTTTGTCACCTGAATGAAAGTGATATTGTGGTAAACGTTCCGTGGGGGAGGGGGGGCAGGATTACCAAACCTTCAGAAAGACCAATTTTATAAAAATAAATGAATAAAAAAATATCTGCAGCGAGCCTCAATTAATCAAGGGCGCTGCATGCGGCAAAGCGGCATTCTGAGTCCGGGAAGCTCGCTCCTTCCCGGGCGTTTGGGGCCGGACGGCAGGATGACCATGACGCTGCCATGTGCCTTGGACACAACTTCCTGTTCCACAGCTCCCTGGACACTGGTCTGACTCAAACCCAAGCTGGAAGCCCTGGGTCACGTGCTGCTCGCTTTCTGGACGCGGGATCAGAGCTACCCTGATTTGGAAATGTGGTGCCCTCACATGGCCCCAAGTGCCCCTGCCTGACAGGTGGCCTCACGGACACATCTCCAGATCCGTTTCACGTCAGAAAATGGGGTCGCTACAGCACTTTAAAAACGGTCCCCTGAAAGCCCACGGTGAGGACACTTTGGAAAAGACGGATAATAAAAGGAAGAAACCGGAGGGCTCCACTCTGTACTCACAGTCGTCAAATCCCCATTTATCTGGAATCAGTGCAGACCAGCACAGGGGGCACTATTCTGCCCAAAGACTCCAGCTGTGTAGTGAGGGGGAGGAAGCAGCAGCTTAGCTGCGGACCTCCAGCACGTGCAGTACCTGCCAAAGCCTCTGCATGGCGCTGCTGCGGCTGGATCTGCACTCCGCCCCTCCCCCCAACCCCCCGTCAGCCGGCACTGCAGTAGCCCTCCCTCTGTACACTTCACTTTTTTAACTTTGTCATTTTTCTCATTTTTTTATTTGTGCCCTAGCCTTGTTTACCTGTAATAAACGTCACCTGTGAGTCTCAGTTTATACCGTCATTCCATTGCGGTCTCATTAGAATATTGGTTTGCCGCACTTTCTGGACAACGGATGGATGGCATGAGAAGGATTGGAAGCATGTAGGAAACAGACCAACCGGAGGGCTTAACGTGATCGCATACAAAGAGGGTGGGGCCAGATAGACACGTCAGACCAACCGGACAGCTTAACGTGATCGCATACAGAGAGGGTGGGGCCAGA
>JAODKM010000001.1:50524500-50542446 GCA_026780845.1 Petrocephalus sullivani
CTCAGCTTCTTTGTTCCTTGCAGTGTTTATCACTGTCTGTCCTCAGCTTCTTTGTTCCTTGCAGTGTTTATCACTGTCTGTCCTCAGCTTCTTTGTTCCCTGCAGTGTACTGTTTCTGCTTTGTGGTTCCTCATTTCCATTGTTTTGAGAAGATTTTTTATTTTTTTTTTCAAATCCAGAGATGTTTTCAGTTTATTGGTTTGCTGCAATGTTTGTAACTGAAAACCCACAGGCTAGGAGTACACTTTCAGTCACATTGTGGGAAAAAAACATGGTTACTGATGGGAAGTGAATTGAACAACAAGGGTCTGAAAAAACACAGATGCAGGAGGCATAATGTCTGGTTCCTTTTCATGTGACAATGAAGAACTTGACTGGCTCATTACGTACAAAATGCATTACCAGCTAATTTTACCTAATTACACTGGAGAAATTTAGATGAACATCCTAGCCCCAGCGTACAACACCATACAACACTGCTGACCCTATCAAAGTAAAAGTTCTTATTTTTGTGCCAAGTGAAGCTCAGATATAAGCCACTTCCTAATTATGCAGGCGGATTTTATTGGTACACTGTTTCTATTTGAGAGCATAGCAGGGATTATAGTCAAACCCAATTTTGTCAGTATTGTGTTGATTCTTCAGAGCTGTACAGTACCACAGCAGTGATCCATCAGTAGATGGGGGGCGGGCTGGCTTTCACCTCTTAATTGGTTTAGCAAAGCTATTCTTAGGACAAGCCTACTCCAGGTGTAAATCAGAATCAGAGTCGTAACCCAAAAACCCATGACCTGTGCAGTGCCTGTAGAACCAGTCCCAAAAGGATCCCTGTTTCACACACACACACACACACACACACACACACACACACAGACACTAGGATAATAGGCTTTAAAATGAGATAATGCCTCAATATATCAGGCTTTGCTACAGCCATTGTACTTAATAGGGAGTCTACAGCTCAAGAATCCATTTTAAAAATATTAATTCAACCTTATGTTCAACTCTGGATTTGCAAAAAAAAAGTTCCTCTCAAAACAAGGGAAATGTGGAACCACAAAGCATAAATTTTGTCCTTGAGTGGAGTTAATTACATATCTGCACTGAAATAAGATTTAGCATGAATTTCTGGAAAAACAGCATAGCTGAACACATTCAAGGGAAAACCTTTTTTTCCACATTTTTGTAAAAAGGCGTCGGAAATAAACTAATTTACATCCTATGGTATCAATTAAACAACTTGATAGCATAAAACCTAAACATCACTAAAACGTAACTAAAGGAATCTAATTCCCTTGCAACAACAAGTAGGTTGTTAGTAGTTTTAATTGTACTGACACAAGGTAGTAAGTCTCAGTGTTTATCAGAGATGGCTCTCCTTGCTTATTTTTTAAATTTTTACAAAACATTGAATATTGGATTCAATAGCCAGCCTATTTGAGGAATAAAACAATGACAAAAAGACCTTAAACTGTAGTGAATACATACAGTAGTGAGATATTGGTTTAATTTTTCAAGAGATATTTTGACAAAAGCACATTCCTCGTTCAGTTAACTTTGTGTCTACATGTGACTTTGAGTTACTAATTAGGGAATGACAAGCACATCCAAGTAGATATCTACACCGCATTTCCCCCAGATTAACTCTCCATCCACCCAAGCATCTTCTAACCAATACTGTGCGCCGGAAGCTCATGGAATGGGCCTCCATGGCTGAGCAGCTGCACGCAGGCCTCACATCACAAAGCACAACGCTGGAGTGGTGTAAAGCATGCCACCACTGGACTCTGGAGCAGTGGAATCATGTTCTGTGGAGTGATGAATCACACTTCTCTGTCTGGCAATCTGATGGACGAGTCTGGGTTTGGCAGATGCCAGGAGAATGTTACCTGTCTGACTGCATTGTGCCAACTGTTACATTTGGTGCGGGAGGGATAACTGTATGGGTTTGTTTTCCAGGGACTGGGGTAAGCACTTTAGTTCCAGTGAAAGGACATACCGAGAGATTTTGGGCAATTCTATGCTTCCAAATCTTGGGTACAGTTTGTGGAAAACCCTTTTTTGTTCCAGTATAACTGTATCCCAGTGCACAAAGCAAGGTCCATAAAGACATGGGTGGGTGAATTTGGTGTGGAAAAACTTGACTGACCCACACAAAGCCCTGACCTCAACCCCACTGAACATCTTTGGGATGAGCTAGAATGGATACTGCAAGCCAGGCCTGTCCAACATCAGTGCCTGACCTCACAAATGTTCTTCTGGGTGAATGGGCAAAAATTCTATCAAACACACTCCATAAACTTGCAGAAAGCCTTTTCAGTGGCAGTTGTTATAGCTGTAATGGGGGGACCAAATCCATATTTATGCCTATGGCTTTAGAATAAGACGTACTGTAGGTGTAATGGCAAGGTGTCCCAATACTCCTGTCCATATAGTGCTGGCCAGTGTCTAGGGTGAGAGACTATTTCTGAAGAATAAAAATAATTCCAGTGAGGGTCTAGGCCAGGGGTGGCCAATCAGCAAGGGGCCAGTTTGTATGCATGTTTTTTCAACCCTTAGATCAGCTGTTCACACCCAGGTGTGAGGACTCTTCGGTCAATCAGTCTTCAAATTAGTAATCTAATCATGGAGTTGCAGCGATAACCTGCACACACAACAGCCCTTTCAGATTGCCCCCCCCCTGCCCTAGGCCTTCCCACAGAAGAGTGGCTTTGAGGAAAGAGCTGATTGCTTTTGGCTGTAATTCATGTGCCCAAATGCAGCTTAATTTTAATCAGCTGTGGGTGGGGCGTTGGTTGTCCCTGGTGATACCAGTACCAAACACTGTTTTATTCAGAAAGCCAACTAGGGAAAACGCAGGGTGCTGTTTAAAAGTCACCGGTATTACATAGGCAGCTGAGGAATTAGTATCAGCACCACAGAGAAGCGTTTAGAGCACATTACTTTCAACCTGATGCTGTTGCCCCTTAATCATCTGTAACTTTTAGCGGAAGTTATACTTGGAACTTTTGCTTTATAAATCATGCAATTTTAAGATGTAAGAGACAGTGTTGACTGGATTATTGCATTAGTGACTTTACCCATACTCACAGGGCAAACCCAAGGCATCTGCTAAAAAAATCTTATGTAATGTAATCTAATGCAATGGAATAGAGTTAACGCCATCAATTTAACAAGAGAAGCGAGTTTTACTGGGTTTTTCATCAAAAGATCTATTACTTAACTCGGATGGTTAAATTTGCAGAAGCCCTCTACGTGTTTCTTTGCCAAATTTTATTTATGTACTCATTTAATTATTCACCACTGGGCCAGTTTTCAAGCCCATTCCATATGTTCAGCGTCCAAAGAGCTCATACGTACTTTATTTGGGCCGCAGATGATATCAGGCTTGACCTGGAAGGCTCAGTATGACGTCCTTGACCTTGAATGCTGGGTTTAAAAGCCTGCATGTGCAGATTTCTAGTATTTTCATTTAATTTGATAGTCACTGGAAGTGAAAAAGCATGGACGTCACCAATGCATAATGCAAATGGACTTTACAGTTTAAAAACGTATGCATTCATTCTTTGTGGGACCCTGGAATCAGAGGCAACATTCATTTTAACAACATTTTTTTTTTAAACCGTTAATATAAAAATATAAAACCGTTAATGTTTTATATTTGCCTTGGAACAATTTGCACTAAACTCATTGCTTGATAATGTCTTTTTTTTAAGACAGCAGGGGCTATGTGAATAGAAATATTTCGGGATTATAACACGCAGCCCATAAATCTAGAAAACACAGAGCATTGTTGTCCACAGGGACAGCAATAAAAAAGTGAATTAAATGCTAAAAGCTCTTCTAGACAGTCGTGTCCATCGCATGGTGGGATTCCGCCGTGCAAATGAGCACACGTTTTCCAGCAGCTCTCTCCCGGCTCTTCTGACACCCATGTTCCTGTAGCCTTTTAGGCCAGAGGGCAGTAATGCTGGAAACGACAGTGAAAAATGGGAACTTAAAATTAAACTTTGACAGTATGTGGAAGCAGGCAGCTTGCAAAGGCCACAGAAAGGCACCCGTCTGGTAAGTGCCCAAGCGCGGTCTAGGCGGACCTGCTTAATTCTGCAATGTGGATTGATCACATGAAAAGGTCGAGCCACAGAAAGACAAAAGCCAGGGTACACCTGGTTAGCAATAAACATCATAGCCTCAGAGCTCAAGGCTATACAAACATTCAACTGTTTTAAAGCAAAAATCAAATAAAGTGGATTAAAAGCACATTTAAAAACCAGGAAGCCTTTAAATTAATGTAATTATGGCTGTGCTTTATCTGCCTTTCTCTGCATTTGGAATATATGCTATAGTGCTATTTTCTTTAACACATGCAGCATGATTATATCACTGAAGCAGCGTTAAACACCTCTCACATTAAAAGCAAAGTTGTGTAATAGCAATACGAGGGATAATGCAGTGGTCATTGTAGATTTGCTGCATATCTCTGATTGTCTAAGGATCTGCTTTGACCTTCTGGGTCCCGCTTTAACTTCAGTGTGTTCTTTAACAGACGGGAGTGAGGTTTGCAGGAAGCTAAGAGGTAGGTTTTATCGGTCTCTGAATGCTTCTTAATGGCCTGTTCAAGGTGGATCCGCCCTCTTCCCTACAGCCACTTTCAGGAAACGTTCACGGTTTGAGGAAATCTTTTATTGGTCCATTACGCTGGACCCTGTTGTATATACGCGTTAGCAAAGAGAGGACTACAATTTATACCATTCATTATAATCGGCATGCCTGGAGATGTTTGCCAGTGCACAGCCCATCAGGCAAGCCAGGACCGTCTTAGTGACTGACACCACAGAGCAGAGACGTGATCTGCTGCTACAGTGAGACTCTCCTCGACAAACTCACTCGACCCCTCACTGCCTTATCCAGACGGGAGCGGTGTAACCGGCAAGTGTTGTATTTTACACACTCAGGGGGGGCGGGGGGAATGGGTGGGGGTAGCTCTCCCAGTTTGGCGAGTTAAGATAAGCACTTAGTTCTGCATGCTGCATGGCTGACCAGGAAAAGTCAACCTCACACCTTAAAAAAACTCTTTTTGGAATAAGTAAAGAGTAAAGAATCATGCAGCACTCACAGGCAATTTTCTAACTCACACTTCCGAGTTTCCTTTTAGGAATGCCGAGGGAGCCTGTTCCTGGTGCTGTTTGTACTCACACTTCCGAGTTTCCTTTTAGGAATGCCGAGGGAGCCTGTTCCTGGTGCTGTTTGTACTCACACTTCCCAGTTTCCTGTTGGAATGCCGAGGGAGCCTGTTCCTGGTGCTGTTTGTACTCACACTTCCCAGTTTCCTGTTGGAATGCCGAGGGAGCCTGTTCCTGGTGCTGTTTGTACTCACAATTCACAGTTATTCTCACAAATTGAGCCGATTGACTAACAGAAAGCAGAGGGGGTAGCAGGTATTGATGCCAAGATCAAAACAACAGCAATTCTCTGTTGTAAACTACTCTTTCAATAGACATCCAGCATAGATCAAGGTGAGCAAAATAGCGCCAATCAAAAAGTCAAAAGTCAACAAATTTACTGGGAAAACCAACCTGAATTATCATTTTAGATATAGGCACTACTGTACTGAAAAATTACAAATCTTTCGGTATAGTAGAAAATTAAGTATAAGTACCCCTCCCTTAATGACCTACCTGTTTAACGACCACCCGGACTTATGACCAGCTCTCCGACCAGTTGGTATTGTACACTGTATGAGAACTTTGCATTGCAGATTACCTTTTTTTTGTGGTCTGTAATAGGTAAGAGTTTAAAACTAAGTTATCAAGTTTCCTTTAGACCTTTTCTTTATTCAGAATAAATACAAACAATTACATGTAAGTAAGGTATATTAGAGCAAAAAGGTGAAAAGGTGACATTGAATAAATATTTACAGATATCAAATATCTACAGATGGTTGACACAAACCCACTACCAGCATGGTATGCTTGAAATATCAGTAAGGAGGCAGCTCCTAGCTTATCGACTAATTCACTTAATGACCGAGTGCTAGGAACATAACTTTCATTAAGTGAGTAGTGTCCGGTTTGAACCCAGTGTAATGCTGTGGCTTTCTGGATTTTTGGAAGGATCTTTAACCACATACCCTGATGCGTAATTTTTTTATGCAGACACGTGTCACATGAAAATGAATGAATCAATGAATGAATGAATGAATGAAGACATTCCATTCATTCATTCATTCAACAGCAGGAACTGCATGTAAAGAGGAAGAGTCACCTGTACTCCATAGCCAATACTCATCAGGCTCCTCTCTTCCACTTCTGCTAACCTATAAACTTGCCCAATTACTTTGTCTGGGACGGCGCACGCCGATCTACATGCTCCCCAGACCGGGGGTGGGGGGCAGCCCGATCAGAACATGGTGCTCTAGGCGGCCACCCATGCTGCCTAATGACTGGCACCACCCTCGACCCTGTACTGGGAAACCAGTTGGAAGATGTAAACTGGGGGGCCAGAATGTGATTGCCTTGCTATAAAATGAGCAGCGTGTGGTGTCTCCTGTGTTCTGTGTGTATTTATTCCTGTAGCCCCCCAGCCCTGAGGTCGTCCTCCTGCTGGCTACATGGCAAAGAGCCGCCAGCTAAATCTATCACTGTCTCCGCCCTAATGTGCCGTGAAGGAAGAAGCGCGCCAGTTAACCGGTGGACCGGCACCCCGCCCGTGCCCACACTTCATCCCGAGTTAATTACGTCTTATTTCCACTCCTTTACAGCTAACAACATTAGCGTAATTAGATTAGGGGGCCCTGCATGGGATGAGACATTAATCACTGTGTATCAGGCACTGAGATGGTTAAAATTAGTCCCAATTTTTTTTTTGATGCTAAATTTTCCTTAAGGGATGAAAGAACAGGAAAAAGTTTATTGCAATTAAAATACGCTTCTTAAGTAAACAAAAGAAATACCAAGGTGGCCTGCGCTTAAAGTCTCTTAGGTGGCAAATTAGATAGGTTACCTAATTAATAGTTAAGGCATAATTAAAGCAGTCAAACACAGTTTTAAAGTGATGAGGTAAGGCTGTGTGAGGGCACCTTCTGCTGGACTGTTTTTGCTGGAAGTGAGAGATGCATCTGGCACGGGGCGGTGTGACGGAGAGATGCATCTGGCACGGGGCGGTGTGACGGAGAGATGCATCTGGCACGGGGCGGTGTGACGGAGAGATGCATCTGGCACGGGGCGGTGTGACGGCGGGATCCGGGAGCACAGGAGCAGGGCTGACGGAAGCTGATGGCAGTGTTTCAGTTTCGGGTCATCCAGCTGTTTTACGCTCCCGGAACCGGCGAACAAATATGCTGAAAGCATGAATTCCATCCAGTGAACATCACCGATAAAGAGAGAGAGGTTTCAGAAAGAGGTTTTAGAAAGGCCATAACTCACCTATCGCAGCGTGACACTAACGCCAGCTGCTTTCGATATATATATATATATATATATATATATGCATGTGTGTGTATATATATATATATATATATACACACACACTTGCTCCCGTTGTGAAGAGCACGTTTCCTTTCCTGTCAAAGCTGATTCAGCATTTACAAAACAACTAAAACGACTTTACAAGCAGCTTGTCCTGATCCTTTCTGTGTTGTTTTCAAGGTCAGCTGACAGCTCTGGAAAATGGCCTCTATAAATCATACTACTCTGTCTCCTTCACCAAGCCGGCTCCTTCAGTAACCCTAGGATGCCGTTCACAATTGACTTTTTATAAACTTTACAATGAACTTTTGATGTTAAGGTATTATTTTTATTGTATTTATTATTTTTTTTATGTTTAACTTACAAATTACACACCACTGCTAATGTGATTCATATTGGAATTAATAATAACATTTCATCACCAAAATAATTATTTGTCTTCGCTGGTGCCCCAATCTTTCTGGCTGCAGCTTTAGACTAACCCACAGCACAAGGGCAAAATGCAATAAAGAGCTTTGGGGGACACTGATTGATTTAAGAGGCCACGCATTATGAGAGGTGCCTCTGAGAAGAAGGGAGAACCTGCAAACCTCGACATGAACCACCCCCTGTGCCACCGCGTCCCCAAAGCGCACGCTGGTTTCTACAGTGTCCAGCACAGGTGCCCCAAAGTGCGCAGCTCACAAACACCTGGGAATGACATTACTGACTGATGACATCGTCAATGTTGTCAATGGGAACAGGGGGTGCCGGGCTGCCGAAACTTTGTGTGGCTATACCATGGAGGAGCTGGAGTGCTCAGAGGCTCCCCGTTAAGAGAAGACAGACTACATTTTGAGGAACAGGTTTATGTTTGAGGAACAAGAAGATGAAAAATTTGAGGTAATTTTCAAAAGGTTGATGATAAAGCAACTATAGAGCAAGCATAATGCATGCATCCACTTTCTAAGCACTTATCTGGTACAGGGTCATGGGCCTCAGAGAGCCGAGGCAACGAGGTCGGGGTACACCCTTGATGGGGCACACACTGGATGGGGTACACACTGGATGGGGTACACTCTGGATGGGGTATACCCTTGATGGGGTACACACTGGATGGGGTACACACTGGATGGGGTACACCCTTGATGGGGCACACACTGGATGGGGTACACCCTTGATGGGGCACACACTGGATGGGGTACACCCTTGATAAGGCACACACTGGATGGGGTACACACTGGATGGGGTACACCCTGGATGGGGCACACAGTGGATGGGGCACACACTGGATGGGGTACACCCTTGATGGGGCACACACTGGATGGGGTACACCCTTGATGAGGCACACACTGGATGGGGTACACCCTGGTTGGGGCACACAGTGGATGGGGTACACCCTGGATGGGGTACACCCTGGATGGGGTACACCCTTGATGAGGCACACACTGGATGGGGTACACACTGGATGGGGTACACCCTGGTTGGGGCACACAGTGGATGGGGTACACACTACATACAGCTTGGAGAGACCATGCGAAATCCCCGCATACTCCCCAGGGAATCCTGAACTCCAAAAAGCTATATATTTACACACATGATGCAAAAAACAATGTCTTTCTGAACGAGCACAGTTTATTTTTCTGTTAAACAGGAGAAAGGCCTGCAGCGCTCCCATTTCATGGAGAAGATGCTGGATGCCATCTCCTTATCTGCTCTCACATTAAATCCTGCCTGTTTTCTCCACTGAATTTTTCTCCCCTTAAATCGATACCCTACAACTTTTTTAGAATTTTAATCATTTGCCCCTGACATCTTCTCCCCCATTTCCCTCGTAATTCTCATAGCATTTGTACATTTTTGTACATATTTTTCCAGACTAAGAGAGGCAATTTCGATGTCATGCTTATGCGGCCCCTGAGGGAAATTTACAATTACGGCCAGGAGGTCCCATTGTAAAGCTGTGGGGGGGGGGGGGCAGAGAATTGTCATCTGTGTTACATTCACAGGAGAAGGGAGGCCAGGCAATTTGTTCAATATCTTACTGAAGTCAGTTACTATAATATACAAACAGCCGCACTTGTTTTATCTTATATATTTCTTATTATAAACAAGTAATAAACAATAAAATCAGTAGATAGAAAACATTCTGTTTTCTGAATGATACTGAAACCTCATTAAAGCAGCAGCAGGAAACAGGCATCTACAACAAAATCTAGAGCCATGGGGAGGGTTGGAGACAGGGTGGCCGTGTGGAGCCGGAATCCTTGGGGGTAAAACGCGGTAAAGCTGCTGCGTCAGCGCTGTGGGCAGCAAAAACGCAGAGACAGCCGCTTCACTGCTCTGACGAAGCACACTGACAGAAACCAGAGAGATATAAGACAAACAGAACACTGATGTATATAAACAGGAGGGGTAACCAATCAATATGGGACCGTGTGGTCCCCAGACCCCCTCCGGGCATCACCCCATCCTTCATTCATAAATAAATGTATGAATCAGTGCTGTTCTCTATGCTGGGGTACCCTCCCACAAATATCAATTCGTCTCTGTTGGGATGGTGTGTAGTTCAACAAACAGGTTAGGACTAGTATCTGCGATTGGATAGTTGCTGGTTCAAATCCCAGGGTGGTCCCTGAGCAAGGCCCTTAATGCCCAACTGCCCCAAGAACTTGCTGACCCTGATTTCTAAGTTGTACATTGCTTTGGATAAAGATGTCGGGCAAATATGTAAATGTTTCCTAGTTGTACGGTTGCCTGTGCCTGATTCGGAGGCTGCTCTACAATAGCGGCCCCTGTGGGATATGAACCAGCAGAGTCAATTGTAGTAGCAAGCAGCTACTCACAAATATATCAGTGCACCAAAGTCACTCTGCAACCAGCACTGTGGCTTATAAGGGCGACGTTTTGATCCGGTCACTTGGGACCGGAGGCAGCTTTTGTGTGGAGGACAGAAATGTAATGGCTTATCACACTGTCTGCTGTGCCAAAGAATAAAAAGTCATTAGACCGCCCTGCCCCCCCATCCTGAACTTTACCAGCAGGGCCAGAGTCACAAATAACTTAAAAGCAGAATAACAGCGTCGAAAAAAAGTAACAGAAATCAAACAGATAGTAACTATGGTGCCAATAGCCATAAGCAATTAAAGACTTAAAGCAATTAAAGACTATTAAATCACCAGTATAGACAGACACACAGACACACACACACGCAACTGATGGAACTAACACTTTGTAGGCAGGTTATGAAAGATGCACATTATAACAAACACATGAGAACCTAATGTTACTATTCTATTAAAAGATTCGGAATTCAAAAACTATTAATTGAAGACTAAGCCAATACCTTAAATTGTTAAATTTATATAATTTAATTAAAATAATAGACCACTAAGAATCAAAGGATTTGTCAAACACAAAGGTAAGAAAAACAGGCCTCTATACTGCATCCTGCAGTAATTATTAATCTCATTGTCACATAACTATTGTCACAATCAGCTCCGCCCTGCGTGTCTATGCCCTGTGTTTCCCCCAGGCGTGACTCTAAATCAGCCGCACCTGAGTCTTGTTAGTCTTACCTGCCCTCTTGTTAACTGATCACAGATGCCTTGTATTTGCTCCCTAATTAATCTCCTTTATAAGTTTGTCTCAGTCTCGTGATCCCTGTCCGGTGACTGTGAATGCCGCCCGTTGTTCTAGTTCCTGCGGTTCCCTTGTCCAGCCTGTGAATAAAGGGCTTTTGCCTGACAGTCTGCATTCTGGGTTGTTCCTCCCCTTGCAACATGACAACTATATTATGGTTATGGAACCAAATATTATGTGTAAAACAATACAAAGTTTCTTCCAAATGCTTTTTTATTTAATGAACTTTTTTTTTTAAAAGTACACACGCTGTGATCAGTTGGTGCTGTAGCGGTGTACGAGTTTGTTGTTTGCCATTTGGACATTATTTTCAGTTTGGTACGCACAATGAAACAAATTACTACATTGCTTGACAGGTGGAACCTTAATTTGTCAATCATAATCAGCAGTTTGGGAACATTTTGGTTTCCCAATAAATTACATCAGCACTGGTGGGAGAGTTGTTGATAAGTCCAGCACTGTCTGCCAGCTCTGTTATACCGATATGTTGCTGACTTCACCCAAGTGTCATACAACTAGAGCGAGGCAGAAACAGCCTCTTAATGTTAGTCTCCATGTGGCATTTAAGGTGCTTTTGACAGGAAACTACAGAGGTAGCTATCGCTACAGAGACGCAGCAATACTCATTATTAGAAAATACAGGATTTCGATGGGATTTGGTTCAATACGATGCAAATCATATTTTTTAATTTTTATTTTACAATGTGCAAATGAGGTTTTGTTATTCAGATACGCTGACAGATGCATTGTCTTTGGATTGCAGCTGTTCCTAATTTTGTGTTTGCAGTTTTAATAATAAAATAATTTCAAAAACAAATTCAGTTTTCCCTGCTGTACTGAAATTGCACAGAACCATGAACCCAAGACCAAGGTTTGGCCCAGACCATGAATTTTGTGCAAATGACACCCCTATGATCAATGATTTGCGATATTTGATTTCTTTTTACTGCATGCTCCTCATGATTTATGTATGCAAAACGGATAATTGCTGACTTGGCAGACATGATGAGGACAGGGATTATTTGCGCGGGTGCGTGGATACCTCTGAAAAGCATTGAAGCTAATGTTAGAAATTGGGGCAGTAATAAAGCTATAAACCGATGAATTGTTACGAAGGTTCAAATCCAAGTCAAGACCAAGTAAAAATTCACCTGAGTGCCTGGCAAGACTGAGTCCAGACTCTGGACTTGACTGTCAAATGTTCAGTAAATGTAAATTTTTACTGAACACATAACCGTATGGTGGCGGCCTGGTGGTATGAGGGTCCGGTTATGGACCGAGTGGTCGCCAGTTAAAATCCCGTCTACCACCAGTAGGTCCCCGTGCAACACCCTTAACCCCAAGTTGCTCCAGGGAGATTGTAATTCCCTGAAATATGGCAATTTAAGTCACTCTGGATAAGGGTCTCAGCTAAATGCCATAAATGTAAAGATATTTGAAATGTCGCCGGTATGAAGGAAGCCCCAAAACGGACGGTCACCAAGCATAAAGACTCAATGGAAATTCCACAGGCTCCCTTTGTGGGGAATACAATAAAGAACTGGGCTTATTTCATTCAAAGCCACACCATACATTTGCACTTAAAAACAATAGATCTAGTTTCCCTCACTCCTTTGAGCTTGCCCCAAGGAAGAGCATATGTTGAGAAGCAGAGAGACAGTCCATCACTCTCCTAATCTCTAAAGACCCTGCGAGAGCGTGCCACTTGCAAATGGATGTTGGCATTACCAGTTTCATCAACCGTGACACCGTCACCACTGGCCTAATAGAGCACAGATGGCATATCGGCAGTCTCCCCGTTTGTCACAAAGAGAAAAATGACAGGCGATGCAATGCAAACTCAAAAATAAGTTTGGAAGTATCCCCTCAAGTGGTGGGGAGAATCAAGGAGAACATTAATACAGAATATGAGGAGCTCATCCCTGAGTGCTCCCTCATTCCATGCCTCTTTTCTGAGTGTGCCCTCATTCCATGCCTCTTTTCTGAGTGTGCCCTCATTCCCTGCCTCTTTTCTGAGTGTGCCCTCATTCCCTGCCTCTTCTCTGAGTGCACACTCACTCCCTGCCTCTTCTCTGAGTGCACACTCATTCCATGCCTCCTTTCTGAGTGTGCCCTCATTCAATGCCTCTTTTCTGAGTGCTCCCTCACTCCCTGCCTCTTCTCTGAGTGCACACTCATTCCATGCCTCTTCTCTGAGTGTGCCCTCATTCCCTGCCACTTCTCTGATGGCTCTCTCATATCCCACCTCTGAGTTTTCCCTCATTTCATACTCTTTTCTGAGTTCTCTCTGAGTTCTGGGGACAATCCGACTGAGTTTAATTAGACTTGTTTTTTTAGCAAGTTCCCAAGTGAAGAGCTGAGATGTGCTTTATCACTGTCTTACACATTCCATGGCTCTTCTCTGAGTTTTCCCTCATTCCCTGCCTGAGTGTGCCCTCATTCCCTGGTCTTCTCTGAGCACACCCTCACTCCCTGCCTCTTCTCTGAGCACACCCTCATTCCCTGCCTTTCTCTGAGCACACACTCACTCCCTGCCTCTTCTCTGAGTGTGCCCTCATTCCCTGCCACTTCTCTGAGCACACCCTCATTCCCTGCCTTACTCTGAGCACACCCTCACTCCCTGCCTCTTCAGAATACAACCTCATTCCATGCCTCTTCTCTAAGTGTGCCCTCATTCCCTGCCACTTCTCTGAGGGCTCTCTCACATCCCACCTCTTCTCTGAGTTCTCCCCCATTCCCTGCCTGAGTGTGCCCTCATTCCCTGCCTCTTCTCTGAGCACACCCTCACTCCCTGCCTCTTCTCTGAGTGTGCCCTCATTCACTGCCACTTCTCTGAGCACACCCTCATTCCCTGCCTCTTCTCTGAGCACACCCTCACTCCCTGCCTCTTCTCTGAGTGTGCCCTCATTCCCTACCACTTCTCTGAGGGCTCTCTCATACCCCACCTCTTCTCTGAGTTCTCCCTCATTCCTTGCCTCTTCTCTGAGTGCACACTCATTCCTTACCTATTGCTTCCTTAATTTTTGTTTTCTCTTGTTTTTCTGAGTGTTCCTTCATTCCCTGCTTTCCTTTCTTCTTCTCCAAGAGCATCATCTATTCCTTTGCACAGTAACTGCAAATGTCTCCCGCTCACCTTCACGATAAGAAATTGCACTGACAGTCCACATTACTGTGCTTGGTGAAACACACAAGGTGTGATTTTCTTACAAAAGTTTTTTTTCATGCCTTTCAAACATCCAGGGAGTAATATTACTTCTTGGACCCATGAGGACCTTGCCTTATGGATTGCTTTTTTCTGCTCTTCTAGCCAAGTCTAAATAACAGCAATGCCAAATAAATGAGCCACCTTTTGATCATCCATCAACATCAAGGGAAGAAAATTTTACAAAAAGTACAGTTATGGAAACTGTATGCTTCCTTCGAGGTTCAGGGAAGCAGCAGTGAGGTTTGTTTAGAAGCAGAAAACGGCACCTCTCTGGTCCTACTTCATTATCTCAAGGAGGACCTACCGGCAGCACGCATGTTTAATTAAAACTATTATTACTGTTTGTTTTTACTTATAACATAACTGACTAACACAAATTAATTACTGTAAACACAACAGAAACCCTGAAGCATTTTTTTCTTACAATATCAATATTTCAATTCATTAAGATGTCTTCTTTATCCCAGACAAATGAGCAGTTTTTGGGGACAATTCGACTGAGTTTAATTAGACTTGTTTTTTAGCAAGTTGTTCCCAAGTGAAGAGCTGAGATGTGCTTTATCACTGTCTCACACATACTGCAGCAGCAGCCAAACTAATCAAAGTGTTTAAGAGGCAGATTCGCAATCATGACACTTCCAGACTGCAATGATTGTCAGCTAGAAGCCTTATCTTGCCCTCAATCATATGTCTCACAACTACAGGCTACATCCCAACTTATGGCTAAACATCCCCAAAAAAATGTTTGTCAGGATAATGAGGAGTTTGAGTGCAATATGACAAGTGTGTTTATAGCAATACACCAAAGCTCACTGGCAGTGCATCTGTGTCAAACATAGCTGAGGAAAGTGTACTACTGAATCCATAATGGCTCAATAAATGGCTTTAAAAAGATGTTGTCCCCTCTGTGTTACTTGGGAATCACAAAGATGAGAATGTCTTCAGCTAAACATAACATTTTCTGAGGGTCAGTACTTATAAAAGACAGCTGAGATGCAATAGAGTCTAACTTGTCACATTCTTATTTTACAAGCAGTAGAAATCTACAGCATATGCGTAATGCGGCTAAACACAGACTTCAGTAATCCACTCCGAGGATGTTGACGCTGGTGTGGGGGTTTGCATGCGATAACATTCCTCTGAGTTAAGTCATCTAAAGCTCATCTCCCTTGGTGGACACTCCATCTGCAACACCATCTCAACATCCCCGGGAAAGTCCATGCCAAGGTACTGGAGAGGAAACCAATGGTTGCACCTCAGACTCTGGTCTGACCATGAAACAGTGGAAAATTGGGGTTGGAGCTACGGTTAGTGTTGGGGTTAGCTTTAGGTTTGGAGGTAGAGTTATTGTTGACAGCAGGGATACAGCTAGTCAAGTGAAAAAGAAATGACACCTGGTGGTTTTACGTGTCAGGATATAAGTAATAAATCATTTGGTCCTTACCAGGTTCTAAAATTATTTAGATCTAACCTCTGGTTTAAAACAACACACAACAGATTCAACCATGTCATTGTTTAACAAAACCTAAAACAAAGTGGAGAAGGCCACGTGTGAAAAACTAAGTATACCGCATGATTCAATAGCCTGTAGAACCACCTTTAGCAGCAGTAACTATAAGTGGTTCTTTTCTGTATGACTATCAGTCTCTCACATCGTTACGGAGGAATTTTGGCCCACTCTTCAACAACGCTGTTTCAATTCTGTTAGTGCACTTTGTCAAACATTATGCACTGCCTGTCCAACTATCTATTTATGTATACTATATTGCCAAAAGTATTGGGACGCCTGCCTTTATACACACATAAGCTTTAATAACATCCCATTCTTAATACATAGGCTTTAATATGGAGTTGGCCCGCCCTTTGCAGCTATAACAGCTTCAACTCTTCTAGGAAGGCTTTCTACAGGGTTTAGGAGCGTGTTTATGGGAATCATTGACCATTCTTCCAGGAGAGCATTTGTGACGTCAGGCACCGATGTTGGATGAGAAGGCCTGGCTCACAGGCTCCGCCATAATTCATCCCAAAGGTGTTCTATTGGGTTGAGGTCAGCGCACTGAGCAGGCCAGTCAGGTTTCTCCACACCCAACTCATCCACATCTTGATAGACCTTGCTTTGTGCAGTGGTGTGCAGTCATGTTGGAACAGGAAGGGGTCATTCCCAAACTGTTTCCACAATGTTGGGAGCATGATATTGTCCAAAATAGCTTCGCATGCTGAAGCATTATGAGTTCCTTTCACTGGAACTAAGGGGCCAAGCCCAACCTCTGAAAAACAACCCCACATCCATCCATCCATCCATCTATCTATCTATCATCTATCTATCTATCTATCTATCTATCTATCTGTCTGTCTATCTAAGCACAGGATGATGCCCATATACTTGGTGAAAGTTATGCATTAGTCAGCTGTGTGTGCCCAGTACTACAGATGTGTACCCTCATTCCTGCCAATGTAGTAGCATCTGCTCTTACAAACGATCATTAATCTGCTATGTGCACTCTGTGCTTGAGCTGTGCCAGTGTAACTTACAAATTTAGTATTATACAAAAATGATTGATCTGTAAAGAGGCAGGTCAAACATGGACCTCCTTCACCCTCGTATAATGTTATATGCAATAAAAGCAGACAGGCTTAATCTGACTATACCCCAGTTCCAGATAGCTTTGTCCTGGACCCATTTCCAGAAGGTCAATTAAAATTCTCTGAGCAAACAAAAAATTAATTACTTCACAGCCCAAGTTCCCCCTGGGATTAGCAGTGAAAAACATGTGCCTTTAAGTTAATCTAAATCAGTTAAGTTATCGGCATTGTGTAGAATGTTAATGCTGAAAAAGAAACGTCATGTGCACCAGCAAACCCACTGTGAATTGATAAAACAATTCAAACACTATTACTGGGATCATAAGAAACTGAAGAGGTTTCATCAGAAATCAAAGCCATACTGTCATGCTTACCTCCCGGGCAAGGAGATTTCAAAAATATGATGCTAATGAACATTAACTGCTCGAGTAACATCTACTTATGGGCTCCACATTAATTCTCACTTCTTTGTCGACCAGTGGGCAGTAATGTCCTTCTTGTATTAAGATGTATTATTATGTCCTTATCCTCAGAGGGTAAGAGGCCAGCTTCACTATTAGGGCCGATTTATACTCGACACTCACACCGCGTCCGTCTGTGCATCGTGGCCACCATGCATATTGATTCCAGGATTCCATACTGCCCTTCTGTGTTTCCTGTGCTGCTTTAACACAGTGCTGCTTCACCCCTCCTGTGTTCCTGTGCTGCTTTAACACAGTGCTGCTTCACCCCTCCTGTGTTCCTGTGCTGCTTTAACACAGTGCTGCTTCATCCCTTCTGTGTTCCTGTGCTGCTTTAACACAGTGCTGCTTCACCCCTCCTGTGTTCCTGTGTTGCTTTAACACAGTGCTGCTTCACCCCTTCTGTGTCCCTGTGCTGCTTTAACACAGTGCTGCTTCCCCCCTCCTGTGTTCCTGTGCTGCTTTCACACAGTGCTGCTTCCCCCCTCCTGTGTTCCTGTGCTGCTTTAACACAGTGCTGCTTCACCCCTCCAGTGTTCCTGTGTTGCTTTAACACAGTGCTGCTTCACCCCTTCTGTGTCCCTGTGCTGCTTTAACACAGTGCTGCTTC
>JAODKM010000001.1:50561672-50576700 GCA_026780845.1 Petrocephalus sullivani
GCTGGGATGGATCGGGGGTGGGGGGGGGGTAACTGCTTTAAATTGACAAACACTTGGATGCAGTTTCTCGCCACGTGAATTTCCAACATTTTAAGTTCAGGCCATATGGGGCAGGCAGGTGTAGTGGTTAGGGACCCAACTTTGTAATCGAAAGATTGTCAGTTCGAGTCCCCGACCCGCAAGTAACGATGAGGTACCCTGAGCACGGTATTGTCCCCAAGCACTGCTCCCCGGGCGCTCACGTAGCTGCCCCCTGCTGTGTCACAGTGTCACATGGGCTAAAAGCAGAGGACACGTTTCGTTGTTGCGATTGATCACCTTCACTTATCGTCAAGAACTTTCCTCACATGAGGAAACATCCTGTCTCTTTTTTGTGAGCAGTTAATCTCCACATGCTTCATGTGTTCCGTTTTCTCCCTTTTCCTTCAGCTTGCAGGTTTCCTTGCCATTGTGCAGAGAGCACTATATGTTTACAAAGCTCTCGCGTAATGTTAATACCCACATGACGCCTCTTCCTCCGTGAAGTGATCCTTTGGAACACATTTGAAATGCTTTTGCAGTGCGAGTAGGGTGACTTCTGCAGCGGGGATGGACTGTGTGCGACTCATTGGTGTTTGGAAGATCTATTTATCAGGACAGCCTTTTGGGACCGGTGAGGGAGACGATTACAAAAATCCCTAAATGAATATATAGACTCTGTCATATGTAAATAGCAGAGAGCCAATATGTCAGCAGTATATCTTGCTTTATTTGATCTGTTTATATCCTAGATATAACACAGTTTGTGCATTGTGTGTCCACAACAGTCACACTGTTAAGAAGGTGGATGGCTAAACAGTACTTATCCTAAGTCAATGGTTCATCGATTCTAAAACATGACTGAGAAACCCTCCTCTTTGACTTCATCGTGAACACGACAGCTTCTCCATCTGCCTGGCTTTCAGTGCGACCCCAGCATCATGGCACTTAACGTGCGCGTGGAATTTGGGTCCAATCCACAATGGGACTCATTCACATGTGAAGCAGAGCTTCCAAAATAATTACTGTCCCAGGGTGTAAATGGCACTAACGGCTTTGTTTGTGGGTTCCGGCCCTGGAGCTTGCTCCCTCGGAGCGCTTTTCTCTACCAGGAAGAAGCAGTCGGCCGAGTCTGGCAGCAGCAGCCAGTCTGGCGGCCTGAGTGGCTAAGCGCTACTCGCTCGGGGACATGTGTGGAATGAGCCTTTACTGTCTGTAGGACTGGTGAAGAGTGTTTAATAGAAACTTCGCTCTGGACGATCAGTGAAAAGGGTGATCTTACATGTATGCAAATCCAACAACTTTTACAGAAGGTTCCACCCAGGGGGAGGCTTGTATTTAATGGGGGGGTCTTTGTCAGGAATCACTATGTAGGTCTGTATCCTTGTCTGGAGTAAAAACCCTACAGCTATGTGGTTATTATTGAGGGAACGCATAGGCTTTTGTATGGCACAGTCACATGTTTTTTTTACGGGCATAGTGTCTCATGAAGCCAGATGTTGGTTGGTTATTATGTTGGAAACCCACAGTCACAGCTGCTCTGATTGCCAAGAGTATGCAAATACATGAAACAATCGCCGGGTTCCTGACAATAAACAGACAGGCGAAATATTAATGGGTAAGCTGTCAGATCCTTCCCTATGAATGCTTTCAATCTCCATTACATGCACAATATACACCAGGACTCTGCGTTTTTGTAGTAATTAATATAACAGCCTGAAGAGTCACATGGCATCTGGCCCCTCTGCTCATATGACATGAATATCCGTTTCATTTTTAAGGGAAACAATGGTAATTAAAAAGCCATTTTAATTAGGGGCAGCCTCCTCCTATTTACTTTGCAATAAGTCAGGACAACGGTCTGGCGTCATGAGCCGACTGGAATCCATAAGGTGCCGTCATAAAGATATTAACTAGATCCGTTTGTCTCCAGCCTGCTTTTATTCGGCTATTGACGCTCTTCCAGTGGCATCAATTATGCATGAAACTTTGGAGAGGAAGTTTGTTTAACCCTCTGGAGTCTGAGGCCTCTCAGCCAGTTTCAGGGTAGGGTGATTGCAGTTGATATGTAATGCTGATTTCCCCATCTAAACTGCATGTGTGTGGGTGTGTTCACACGTATGTGTGTGTGTGTGCGTGGCATGCCATGTGCTGCTTCCCTGTTCATGTGAATTATGTTGAATGCGCAAAGGCAACTATCTATCTGGAAAAGAACAGCATTAAAAATGACAGATTCACCACCTGCCCCGTCCATGCCTCGGTTTACGATCTCCCATTGGGGGGGAGCAGTAAGTGACCTTTCCACATGGCCGGGTGTCTAGGTCCAGCTGGCCCCACATCTCGAAAGGTGCATGTGTGCGTAAGCAGGCTCCATAGGAGCCCAGCCTTAACCTCAGATGACCAGGTCAGGCCAAGGACAGCTTTCATTACCAAAGTGAGTGAGATCTCCCTCCCCACCGCCCTCTTGCAACACCAGCACTGTTTATCACTGAGACCTTTGTTAGCAGCCTGACACAGGACATGGCACATATCATGCTGTCTGCTGTCAGAGATATGCGTGTTACGAGCGTGGCTTAATGTGTGTATACAGCAACACTCGTCTGTGAAAGACGGACAATTATGCTAAGGGACAGATGGGTATCCCGGGTGCAATATGGCCATCTGTGTTTGCGTGACACAAGGACGGGTGACAGTATCACTACAGTACGAGGACACTGGGGACACTGAGGTGGGTTTAAAGGACAGAAACAGCTAGCAAAACACAGCCTGGAGTAATTACACTGTTACCTGGCCAACTTACAACACCAGACCAACACCACAAATCATGCTAATCTAGGTTTACTGGAAGGGGCAGCTGTACCGTATTTACTCTAAGAAATACATCTCCAGTATACGGTATGTGCTAAAAGTCATTAGCATATGTCTCACATGATTTTTTTTCTCAGTCCCTGAAGATCTACTCCTTGAATAAGAGACTTGAAATGAATGGGCGGCCTACAGGCTTCAAGGTACCTGGAAGATTGTATGTGGTGGATATACTTTGCAAGACAATTTCACTTGAGAGTTTAAGTGTAGCGTTATTATTCTGGAATTCCTAGTCCAGATTATGCAGATTTGGGTTGGTCTTGCACTGACATTCAAATGTTTTCACGCACACCGGTTAGTCGATCGCCACGAGGACCCGGAAGTAGACAATCGTTCGGTAGATAAATAGAGGAATTCAATCGCCGCTCAGTCATTGTGAAATGACCCATGCCCTTTCTGATCACCATCGCCGGTACTGTGAGTATCAGTCTTTGGTTCATTTTTTCGATTGTGTGTGCATTTAGAACGCGGATTCCGGTGGGAATCTCTACTCTTTATTTAAAGAGCTTTTTTATATTAATCGTGTGGTTGTCCTACCTCTTTGTGTAAACTCTGCGTCTGGGTTACCATCCACGCTATACAGGCTATCCGCTGACACCAGTCTAATGTGGCCTTGAGGTATTCCATTCGGTATGAGTCAACCCCCCCCCGTGTGATGATAAGGTAAACCAGGATGAAGGGCTGGCTCAGATATTCTGGTACGATGATGCTGATAGCCTCCTCCATGAGAGCAGCAGCTCTGGATCCGACACGTTTTGAGGAGCCCTCAGCATAATTTCACACCAACCTGATACTCATGGTGATCCCCACTTACATTTCCATTTGGCGTGTGTCTCAAATCAACTGACAGCGTCCACAATGGACCTCGGACCTGCACTGGAGTCTGATTTGGTTCTAACTGGAATTCAGGTTATTGGATGTCTGTTGTTCGAAATGTCAGACTGAGAAGTGGGCAGCTAGACCCTCCAGGGCTACAGGATGGAGTCACGAGGCATTCCTCAGTGCACAGACACACAGGCTCATAAGGGCCGTCACATGCGTGCACACGTGACACACGTGCACATTCACCCACGCGCAGAAGGCAGTCGAGATCACGTATTTTTGCCTTGTGAACAGAGAATGGAAACCCACGCAAACACAGGGGGAGCACAGAACACACACACACACATGCATGTGCGCTCTGACACAGATGGTGACTCCCAGTACACACCCACGATTCTGGGTGATGAACAGCGGTGGACCCTGCAGGTGCACCACATGATCAGGCAGTATCCTGCACATTTATTGTGATATAAGGGGTGTAATAAGAGATGGGAAAGGCCTTGTCACCACCGTCAATGTCATTTCCCTCTCACTTTACTCCCTGCAACTCCCTGGTCTTTTCAAACGGCAAATAATTGACACCAGCTTCCAATTTCCACAGCGATTTCCCCATCAGCGGGAAGATGAGAGAGTCGCTCCTCTTTTCGTGAGCCGGCCTATTCGGAGAGTCGCTCCCCAGCCCGGGAGTAATTTAACGGGTGTTCCTACAAGTAATAAATACCAACACCAAACAGAAATTACACACAGAAATTTTTTAATTGTATCAGACCAGCGATGAGGGCTTCAATTCAAAAAGGCACAGAGGTTCTTGATTTTTTATTGAGTCATTGCTAGGAAGCAGCGTGCATGCTTGTTGGTTTGTTTGGTTGGTTGTTTGCTTGTTGTTTAATTTGGATGCTTGCTTATTTTCTTTTTTGCTTGTTTGTTTGCCTGGTTGGTTGGCATCTAAAATTCTCTTTGTCCTGCAGGGTAGGGTGACTCATGGGAATGCAGTTTGAGAATCTGCTGATGCAGGTTATCTGGCCACCTCTAGCCTCACCGTACCCCCTTTGCTAGGACCCATATGGAGCCAGGGCTCATTTTGATGACATCACAGCCCCTAACACAGCCTACCTAAGTCCAGGGGAGCCCTGATTACCAGGTGCTACCCTGAGCATGCTACAGCCCGGTCTGGCTATTTGCATATTGGGGGAGGGGCTTGTTCATCCATTGGCCAATCAGAGAAGGTAAGTCGCAAGGAAAAAAGAACAGGCTCACATGTAACAGGTCGGGGGTGTACCCACATATGCACAAACAAACAACAGCAGGGGCTCAAACCTAACCTTCTGTGCGTCGCATGGTCACAGGCAAGAGGCCCGGAGAAGCTGAGGTACCAAATCCTGAGTCAGAGTCGGTGAGTCCCTCTTCCAGCTTACTGTTTCATGTGCTTCATCAGTTTTAACCCAGAGCTGTGTCCTGATGACAAGCCGGCTTTTAAGAATCGCAGTGTAGAGTCACACCATGCCTGCTCTGCCTAGCGACGCGTAGCGCAGGCCTGGACATGACAGGCGGCTCATTAATGCCGGCGCGTCCCCCTGAGCAGCGACGCTCGCAGCCGGTTTAAATCACTGCTCGGTCCCGATCTCTGCTGACTTTTTTAAACAGTATTTGTTGTTGTTTTTTTCCCCTTTTGGGCATTTTAAATTCAGGAGTTATAATTACTCCCAAATAAACTTTAACGAACCGGAGGAACACTGAAGACGAATATAGAAACGGTCCCCGCAGGGATTCAAACTGCACAGAACAATCTGAAAGCATGTGGGGAAGGAGCCATGGGACTGTCTAGGAGTCCGAGCAATGGCGCGAACAGGCAGAATTGGTTTGTAAAAAGTCAGTGAGCCTTTCACACAAAACAGGGGTCATTTTCCAATCAGCCATTGCTCAAAGCATCCAGCAGAGACAGACAGGGGCAAAATAAGCTCTCTGGGGGCCCTATACTGACACAGTTAGAGTCCCCCCCCCCCCAAGTGGCCACTTGAGCTATTTTTTGGAGCCAAAAGAGTTCTGACAGAAAGAATAAGACTATGCTGTGTCGATGATCCACTGATCACATGTAAGATGTCAGCGGGAGGGGGCTGTGCTGGGGGGGAAATATTCCGATCTATTGGCCAGATTTAATCAGTTTAACTGTTCCTGTAGGCTATATAATTATACATATATATATTTTTCTCGGCTCCCTTGTGCCAGTCAGGCCCTTGGGCAGCTGCCTACATTGCCTATGCCTGCCTGAATCCAGCCCTGGAGACAGAGAAGTCACAGACTGAGTGATGTCACACTTTAACCAACTCAAAGCCCTGTCGTAGGTGTCCTGCATGTGCCTGTGAGCAGGAGTGACAGGGAACTCAAAAGGAAGTGTAACCGGGCCAAAGCAACCCTTGATTAAAATTCATTAAAATTAAATTATAAATGCATTAGCATGCAGACAGACCTTTGTTAAAGTGGACACATACGTCAGGCAATTGTACTTCAAGGATCTATTTAAAGGGTACAGAGTCAAATTTCTTTTAAATAATTTATAATGGCACACCTAACTATTATTATTATTATTTTTATCAGAACCAGCAGTCACTGTTTGGCTGCTGATGACTGCTGTCAGTCTGTTTTTCTGCCAGACTAATTTTTTTGAAGGCTTCTCAGGTATATGCACTAGGTTCAGGTACTGTTGAGAAATGACTCGACCTTGTGCCCTTGGCCACACGGAGGACCTTACATTGCTGACCAATCTTAAGTCATGTTGGTCACTTTGTACAAGACCGCACAGGCATTGCTCTCATGGTGCTAATGACGTGGCAGAAGAGTAGAAATATAACATGCGAGGAGGCATGCTTGAGTGTGTGGGTTTGTGCATGTGAGTACATGCGTGAGTGTGTGGGTTTGTGCATGTGAGTGTATGCGTGAGTGTGTGGGTTTGTGCATGTGAGTGTATGCGTGAGTGTGTGGGTTTGTGCATGTGAGTGCATGCGTGAGTGTGTGGGTTTGTGCATGTAAGTGTATGCGTGAGTGTGTGGGTTTGTGCATGTGAGTCTATGGAGATGTACCTCTGAAAACACACTAGAGAATTACACGTGTGTTTTTCTCTGTTTTCTATAGAATCGTCTGGAGCAGAGTCTCCCTCGCATCTGCCTGAGGACTCCCCCTGTCAGCATCTTGCACCCCCAGCACCAACTGCCCAGCCTTACCCCCCCCCACCCACCACCCCCCAGCAAGCGTCAGCAGAGCTTCCACCCACCATGAACACCTGCCAGGGCATGAGGGGCTTCCCAAGGAGCGCCCGGCCACCCCCATCGCCGACGGTCCTGTACATGACGTTCGGTGAGCATGCCCTCATAGGCTTAGGCGTTCCAGGCCACCGGCTTATCCGTGTCAGCTCCTGCTCCTGCTCTGAACGGGAAGGGCAGGGTGCGAGGCAGCCTCAGGCCCCTGGTCCTAATGAACTGTCCCTTTGCTAACTGACGACGCAGACTGACAGCACACTGACACACTGACACACCTCACTACCCGTGCAAAGCTCAGACAGCCCCATAATCCTCCTGTGCTCTGCGGCTGTGGGGTGGTGGCCGCACCCTAACCGGAATCGCTCTCATAGTCCATCACCTCGGTGTTGGTCCTGTCCGTAAAGGTGTGTGATACATAATTACTTAAGGGTCTGCTTATTTAGCTGTTGTTGTGCAGCTTCTGTGGAAGCAGCAGCAGTGTAAGAGAGAGTTACTATAATAGTATTGTGGTACTATATTCAGCTACAGCAGGGGTGGGCAATCAAAGGGCAGGTGTGTACAGTATGCAGGTTTTTGGGATGACCTTTTGGTCAGCTCTTCAAACCCCAGGTATGAGGATTCCTCATGCCAATCACTGCGGGTCACATGACTTCACCAGATGAACCCACAAAGGACATGCATCTCCTGGCAGGAAAAGCCGTCAGGCGCTGTGACAGTGTGCTTCTCCCCCTCTGTCACTGTGCTCATCCTCTCATTCTCGCTCACACACTTCCCTGCTGCTGTTCTTCCCCCAGTGTAATGCGGGGGGGGTCCAGGGCTGGCCTATTGCAGAGGAGGACTGTCAAACTGCAATTACGAGAGCTGATAAGGGAAAGCGGGGCTCCTCCCTGTTATACCCCCCCTCGCTGCTGCATCTACCTGCAGCTCGTCAGGCTGTAGGTGATTAAGCAGCACTAATTAATTCAGCTCCCAGTCGCCAGGGCTCCCTGCTAAATCGCGAGCAGTAATTTGCCTTGGATGTTAAACACGCTCGTGCAGAGCGATGCCTCCTGTTATTCCGGAAAGACATGCAGCCGCCACAAAAACAAGTAGTACACAAATAATTAGCATATAACACACAAATAATTGCAACAGCAAGGATTACAGGTGCATTAATTATGACACGGATGCGATGTGCTATGGATTGGGGGCTCGATTCAACTTTATGGGGGACGAGAGGGACAGAGACGCTGGGGCAGCTTTGGGGACGTGAGGGACAGAGATGCCTGGTTTATAGGACATGAGGGACAGAAACACCCAGCTTAGCGGTTCTGAGGGACAGTCACCAGGGGGCAGCTTTGGGGACGAGAGGGACAGTCACCAGGGGGCAGCTTTGGGGCTTGTCCATCCAATGGCCAATCAGTCGTTCATAGCCAGGGGAAAAGGAGCAGGAAGTCAGAAAGTAGTCTGAGCAAAAATTGTGTATAAACACCTTTCCTACCCTTTATGATCACAACTATGGCTAGTGGATTTAAAGTTGACTGAGAAAATCTGGAAATATTTCTGTCATTCCTCGCTACAAGATTATAAAGACTCCCAGATGGTTACAAACTACAATAAAATACATTTGTACTGCCATATACCTGTCTATGTTTTTGCATTAGTGTTATTATTGTATTACTAATTGCTATTTACTAATTACAATTTTTTAGTTTATATATTTATAGTCTTATTTGTAGAGTTTATTTTATTTTATTTTAGTTTTTTTTATATATATCCAGTTTAAGGTAATGTTTTGGTAATTGATTATAATCCTGTCATGTGTATTGTAGGTACAAGGTTGCACTGCTAGTTTTAGTAAAAATTTATTATTATAACATCCATACCACACTTCATAAATGTGACAAGCAGCTCTGCTCTACAGCGCCACCCCATGCCTGACGTCAAATTACATGCTGCCTGATGCGCTATTGGCAGAAGTTTGACCATTCAGTATTGCAGATGGTCCGGTGCTGCCCCGCGCGGGAAGTAAAAGCCAGCGCTAAGATGTGAGTGTGTGAGCTGCTACTTGTAAAGCAAAAGCTTCCAATTAGAAATCTCAAGAATGAAACACATTACGGGATGTTGTTTAATTACCCATATACCTAGCGACTGTAAGAATGAAAAGGCACATCTGAAGTAATCAGCTGCAAAGTATAATTACCCATAATAGCTCCAAATGGGAGATGCTGGCAAAATAATGGAAAGGGGGCAGATTCACAGTGATGATTTTGGAGGTCATCGTGTTCTTTTTGCCCTTAATTCAAAATTAGAGACTTGTGGCTAATTACACATTAAAATTAGTGTTTAAAATGAAAGTAACGCCAGTGAAACATGCTGCTAATTAGCCAGGTTAATTCCCATTAGGGGTTACTCTCCCATTTATGCCCTAAGGTCCAAACCACAATCTGGTGCCATCATGTTCCCCTCAGTAAGCATCTGACGGTTCAGGACCAGCAGTTCAGTCTCCCAGAACCACAGGACAACCTCCACCCCCCAGCCTGCCTACTCAAACTGGGAGGAAATGGAGCGTGGGACGTTCAGTGGGTATTAAGCCGCCAACCATAGGCATTCCCACAGGAAAAGGCGTGGGAATACCTGCTTTGGGGCGGCCCCCTTGACGCTCAGAAGAGAGACGCGTGGGGCTGTCACTGTCGCCATGGTGACCCCGTCATGCCTTTAGAACTTGGGCCTAAGGTAGACGTAGAGAAATAGAGCAAAAAAAGGGAGGTCAGAAAAGGTAATGAGCTGGAAACAGTGACCATGCCGACTGAAACAAGGATGTAGAGTGTTTGGGCAGAGGGCATGTCTTCTGGCAGCATTTCCTGCACTGCTTGCACTGACTGGCCGCAGTTCACAGGACGCCTGGCTTATGTGCCTATGGCACCTGGGACTCTGGGTTTGGTGCCTTGGCAAGGGTGCGGCTCCCTGGGGCTCACCAAGGACCTGCCGCCTCCTACTACCCCCCCATCGTAACGCAGATGCATACGCCCCTCCTGACAAGCAGAAATGCGCTGTACTGTATTTTAAATACAGTACATATTTAATTACTTTTTTTTTGTATTTTGCTGAGATGTAATTTGTAACAAAATACTTTGAGAGATTGTTTTTTGTCATAATACCTAAAAATGACTTTTTATTTGTTTTCTGTCATTTTAAAAAGCTTACATACTTTTAAATATAGCTTATCACCGTCATCGGCAAGATGAAAGCTAATCATGTGACTGATGCTGCTGGGCCCAGCTTGCTCTTTTTGAACTTTGTTTCCCCTGACCAGTAATCCAGAGAAAGAAGCTGCTTCATGCCTTTAAGGTAAAGCATGTAGTAAGATATACTATCAGATTGCTCACTGAATGTCATTATAGGGCAGGAAAAATAAGGCAATTAGCAAACAGCAGTGCTGTGCTCTGGAACTTGTGAATTAATTTGCTAGCCTTCTATTGGTATCCTAGTTAATTTCAACAGACATACTCAGGCAGTGACATGTAGCAATAAATCAGGCTACTTTTGTTACTAAGAAAAAACATTATTTTATCAGCTGCACATGTATGTTTTTATAGCCACTGAGCCTGTGTAAAAGGGAGAATCGACTGTTGAGCTTGATAACACTTTATGATAATTAATGTACGAAATCACTGGTGTGCCTCCTTGCATGTGCGCACGCAAACACACACACACACACACACACAGACACACACACACACACACTAGCACCCTTGTCATCCATCACCACTAATTCTGTGGGAAACATCTGTATCACCGTTCCAGATCCTGGACCCCCCCCCCAACCCCCAGCTGCGGATACAGCCTGTTGAGTTCCCTATACGTTAGCAATGTTACAAAAGTCATTTTTCATTTCACAATCAACAGTATAACAAATGTAAATCACAAGATTATTGTTGTTTAAAGTTAGGGAAAGCTGTACATTTTGTAGATGCCAAGGTTCCTCAGGGTGCTTCAGGGAGCATGAGGAATCATTTTCACATGGGAATTGGCACCACGGTGTCTTGACCTTAACCCCATTGAAAGTCTATGGGATGTGCTGAAGAAGACTTTATGGAGTGGTTCAACTCACTTATCAGCAATACAAGATCTCTGTGAAAAATGAGTACAAATCTGGATGGGGAAAAGTCCTGTGATGTTGGCTATGCACATGGAAACAATGCATGGACCAATGGCACCATAATCAAAGCTAAGGGCGGTCCAACAAAATATTAAAGTGTGCGACATTATTTTTGGCCGGACAGCATTTACCTTTGCATTTGGTGCCCATCTCTGCTGACAGGGTTGCAGGACGCTTCCTGGGCATTAGAGGGCCCGGGGAGGTCATAACTACCAACACAGATAGACATTTAATGAGGGTTGCTTCAGGGCGACAATCTGCTGAAAACCACCCAGAAACAGGAAGGGTGTCCCACAATTTATATTCCCCACTTGCTTCTCTGCTTCCAGCACCTTCTCCCAGGCAGCTTATCTGGTTCGCCTCATTCCTGTTCGAGTTACGGCGCCCCCCTGTGTTCATGCTCCGCATTAACAGAGTTACAGATGGGGACCTGTGAGTCCCTCTCCAGCTCCCCCGTCTGAGAAGAGCCCGGGTCTGTTTGCATGGTGACAGGTGATCGCTTTGCATGACAGTGTGAGATGTTCCTGCCAAGCTGTCAGCCAGAGAAAGTGAACAAAAAATCATCACTGCTGCTCTAGATGTAGCAAATGGCTCTGCGAGGCACTGGAGTCAAGCGCCAGGTAATTTCATTTCTGTCTAAACAAAGTAGTTAAAGCAATAGACCTTTATCCCAATTATTAAAAGAGGCACGAACAATCATCATGTGTGGAAAACACTTATTTTCCTCTTAACAAACCGCAATTAAGCTCCCAAGATATACCACAGAACTCTTTTCTCTCGTTGACAATAACCTTCTGCCTTCAATTATTTTCTGTAGCTTTTGTCTAATATGATTCATGATTGTTATGCTTTCAACCTGTACAGGGGTGCAGAAATAATTGATTGTTTGCATGAAAAGTGGATGTCATGTTTCAAACAGCACTCATTTAAAAATTGCTGGAGGGAAGGTTATTTTTTTTTTTAAGGTGACACCTTCGTTTCTTTATGTCACTGAATTCAATACCATGGTCCCTATAGTTTCCGTGCGATTTTGCAGGCTCATCCTGATGCCACCATTGATGTTCCCTCCGTTTATGGACCTGACTGTCACTCGCCTCTGTCCATTGGCCCCGCCTCTGTCTTTATTGCCGTAGCGCTGTTGCCCACAGCCTATCCGCCGGTCCCTCAGTTAACGAGCTGCTCAATAGTAAAGCCCGTTATGGGACAGGTAGGACCAGCAGCAGGCTGCCCCAATCCAATCACAGTCTTCGGTTAACATGAGAAGCAGCTTGTGCGTTTATTACACAAACTATTAAATGCCCAACACTCTTATGGTAAAATCTATAGTTGCTTGGTTTTTGAGATATATGATATTGCAGTATAGCAGCTGGGTGACTTTGGTGAATTGGTCATTTTTGTCAGTGTTGGGATGAGAGGTGCGTCATTTTACTGCCTTTAATATAAGGCAGGCTTTGCAGAGAAGGCTGATGTACGTAAACACGGTCTTTATGTAGCAAGCCCTGCTTCAGAAAGCTGGCCACTGCTCTGGGAAGCTGGCCGTTGCTCTGGGAAGCTGGCCGCTGCTCTGGGAAGCTGGCCGTTGCTCTGGGAAGCTGGCCGCTGCTCTGGAAAGCTGGCCACTGCTCTGGGAAGCTGGCCGCTGCTCTGGAAAGCTGGCCGTTGCTCTGGAAAGCTGGCCGTTGCTCTGGAAAGCCAGCTATGACTACGGGAAGTCTGGGACGGGAATCCTAAGCATTCAGAGTGAAGTTTCCAGCTCCACAGGGCCCAGGGATGAAAAGCCATTATCCCAAGTGCTGAGCCTTGCTCGGAAATGCTCACTTGGTTCTTGGATAAGCCCCCCGGGCAAGGCTGGCCATCTCGGGTCCACTGGCATGTCCTGTGAGTCAGGCCTAGTCACCATTTCATGGGAAAAGTGGCTCAGAAGGAGACCTCAGAAGGAGACCTCAGAAGGAGAGATGGCAAACCCCCAGAATGTAGCCATGGCCCTTTCACAAACTGATGCTCCATTGGAGGCGACAGACCCCAGAAATAGCAACACATACTGTCAGCAGGACTGTGAGGTTCTTTAGCTGTGTCCTTCTGGATCAGGGGAGCAGGTGCGTTGACAGCGAGAGCTTTATTCCTTTCATCATAGCTTGGATAGGTCTGCTGAGGAATCAGCCTTGCTGACCAATAGAGAGGTGAGGCTGGGGGGGTGAAGAAAAAGAAGCATTTCCCATTGCGATTCTACTATTTCATACATCAAAAGTTAATGAAGAAGACAACAAGTATCTGGCACGTGCATATGGAGAGTTCCCTGGAGTAGGTAAAGATATTAGGGACTGGAGCTTTTACATTAAATCAACATTGGGGGGCAGAGTGTGCTCAGCAGGTTAAGCTGTGTACCTGTAATCAGAAGGTCGCCAGTTCAAGCCCAGCCTCAAGGTTGCTGGCCTTCATAGCATGGGAGGTGATAATCGCATAACAATCCCTCAATGGGAATCAATAAAGTATCTCAAAAACAAAATTAAATGCATCAAAAAAAACTTCTCAATGATTACAATCAACACCTGTGATGCACTATAGTGTAGTAGTGTACCAATATAGCTTTGTCCTGTGTTCATCTTCTTATTATTATTATCAATAGTAATTACTGACCCATTCAAACAGATGATCATGTTACATAATATTAATGAGAGAACCCATCTGCACCTCCCTTCCTTTCCCCTAAAAGCAACCTTGTACAGCTCAGCCTGAGCTCTGTAATTACTACAGACAAGAAAGATGCGGTGAGCAACGAGAAGGACTGACTCAAAGGAACCGTAGCGGATTCCCAGCAAGGCACCGTGCGGAAAAAAACTAGTGTAGCTCCACTTGTGATAAACAATGTGCTGTTCCAGTGTTCATCCCACCCATTTCTGTGCCAAAACGGAAACCCTCTGGGGGGGGGGGGGCTTTGATGTTGCAGCATCTGCGAAAGAACAGAACTGTAAGGTAACCAGCACCTGCAAAATAGTTTCTAAATCTCATGGATGGACTTTTGGTGCATTAAAGTACTTAACAGCCATTCATTAAAAGCGGCTGCAGTGAGACGCATGCACCTTTGAGGGGGCCACCCTTATATTTCCAGGCAGTCTGGCTCTAGTAAAACTGTTCTGTTCAGCACAATGCCCTGGCAGTTCTGCTGATGCAGAGCTGGGATCTGCTTGCTTTTTCTCTACTTACAGTGAATTGTGGGACTTCGCGTCTGGAACTTTGGTACCTGCACCTGTCCTGATTAGCACCAAATTCTCCAGTGATCGGTTCCCTCTACGCACGGCACCATCTTCACCTCCCATTGCCCATTCAGTTTTTAGCCCCGTCCTCCTGAGGCACACCTGGTTTCCACCCCGCTCCTGGTCACCACTCAGCATAGAGCGCCCCCATCATGCCACAGAGTTAATTACACGTCAAAAAGTAACTGTAGATGGGAAGACGCTGATTCGAATCGCAGAGGAGCATTAATTTACCAGGCTGAGCTTTGCTCCGTTCGAGTGCCTGTCAAGGGCAGGTGTTTATAGATGTCGAAATCTCAGCAGGTACACGGGCGTGTGAAATTTATTCTGGAGGATATAGTCATTCATTACGGCGATGGAGACGGCAACATACAGACGGGCTCAGGCAGACAGCAGTACGGAGTGGGAGCCTGTGATTTCCTCGGGCTGTATTTCTGGCCCGATAAACATTCACCATCGCAAGATGACAGAAGACAAGCAGAAATTTAGTCTGGCAGCAGGTTTGCACTGCAAAGCAGCACAAGTGCAGATTTGACACAGACAATAACTCTCTGGCTAACTAATCCCCCCCCCCCCCCCCCACCCAAAAACACCCCACCACACACCGCCCCCCACACCCCCACCCCCCCCCGCCGCAGGCCCACCGGAACACACAACACAACACACACCAAATG
>JAODKM010000001.1:50592253-50604071 GCA_026780845.1 Petrocephalus sullivani
CACGAACCACAGACAAAGCAAAGAAAGCGCCGTGAAGTGTGGTGTACAGAATAACTAGGGAGGGGTTTTTGCCGGGGGGGGGGGGGGGGGGGGGGGGGGGGGTGTACGTTATTAACCATGCAGATGTGGTTACCCTGCCATTGAGTTTTACAAAATCATTGACTTTTACACTTGTTAATTTAGAATATATATTTTTAATTTCCTACAGTTAAACAATAGGACAGAGGATACAAAAGAACTCCTCCTCATTTGTTAGGAAAAACATAGCACTTAAATATGAATAATCTCTTAGTATGAGTAACTAAAATCTTTCACAGTACTGTGATTGAGTAGTAGTTAGCTGATGCTGGGTGGTTGACTGGTTAAAATATTTAGAAAGAATGGCTATACAACTGGAAAGTAGAAAGGTTTAAAGGTTTGACTTCTTCTGGGTCTGATCCTTTGTAGGCCAAAAATCGTAATTGAGATTTAAAGTGTAATCGACCAGTTCTCTTAACTATGATCAACTAGCCTAAGCTAAATTTAAATATCCGGGTTGTTCATTATGTACCATTATTACTGTATGTTTGAATTCTGCTTGGTTGTGGATAAATTTTTTAAGCAAATGTAATAATCTGAGGATTGCCTACATGCAATGTCCCCACTAATCAAGAAGGAATTTGTGTGAATTATGCAAATGAGGTCCCCACTAAATACGTTGGAATTTTGTGTGAATTATGTAAATACTATGTAAATGAGGTCCCCATTATTCATGTTCACCTGATTTTTCATAAGTCCCCATAGAACGTGGTGAAAACATTACTTCATCAATTCAGATATTTGAAGTCGTGTATAAGCTAACAAAGCTATGACTAGTACGCCTGATTTTTTTTTAACCTCTAGAACCTGTAGAAAGGGTGGTCCCCACAAGTGATGATCAGAAAGCTGGTCCCCATACAACATGGAGACCAGTATGTGTGTGTGTGTGTAAAAACAGATGATTGAACCCTTCCACAATCAATGCACACGCAGTGTGGAGACCAATCAGAAAATTATGTTATATTATGTTATATATTATATTGTGTAGCTGCAATGACCGCAGTGTGAAAACCAACTTCCTGGAATGAAGACACCCTGTCCACTGTCACTTTAACTCTTCAGGGGGCTATTTCCGTCCCGGGCTGCCTCGGACCCCACATCTCGCCCTGCAGGAGTCACTTTAGGTTTGCCTGTTGGGCGGCACGGTGCCCCGGCATGAGGCCGCAGCTCTGGCATGGCTCAGCGTCTTCAGTCCTTGACAAGGGACACCACATCTTTCTCTGTCCTGACTTCAGGTGTCACATGTCCACAATGCCCTCAACAGCACACCTAAGCACATGCCCGTGCTTAAAATTAGGTGATGGGGCACTGTAGGACCCCCTGCCAAACGGGCAGCACCGCAGGCAGAGTTTTAAAAATAACTGTGTGTAACTTCCAAACTGACCAGAATCTCATCGCTTCTACAATATACGACCCACAATGCACCAGACAGGAAGCTCGACAGAGAGAGTGGGAGACTCGCACAAGTGCTGTAGTAGGGGGGGATTACTCTTTTGTTATCCCTTTAAATACTTAAGCAGGCCTTATCCCCTACCCCTGTTATTTGGGTTGTTTGCTACCCTCACACCAAAGGTGGCATAATCCTCATTAGCGAATGCAGCTAAATGATATTAAGCGCGACACTTGTCAAATGACTGAACAGATGAGCACCTCGGTGAGAAAAAAGAGGGTTTTATATTGTTTTATGTTTACCAGCTTTCCCTTGATTTGCCAGGACAACCCGATCAGCACAGTACCGGCTGAAATACGGCGGACTCCGGTCCCCGACGTCTACTCATTAGCACAGGCAATGTGGCCGCCATCACAGCTGACCTAGCAAACAAGGCACAGTCCATCATTACTGTGACTTTATTCCTGCAGGTGTGTGACACACTGTGTGACACACACCCCATATCCTGACACCCTGAAATACACAAAACGGGAGAGGAAGATTCTCCACCAGCTTCAGCAAGATAAGCTGTGTAATTGGTATGAGGAGAATATGAACCAAACAAACCACGTTTGTGGAACAAGATCTCTGTGTTCCTCATGGTCAGTTGCCTGGATGCCACATACAATAAAACTACAGAATAATGAGTCTCTGACAGCCTAAGAGCAGGGATTTTACTGCCGACGGTGATGGTGGGGCATTTACAGAGGGTATTTCTGTTACGCCACCTGCAAGTTCCCTTCTTTAACCGTTTCATCACCCCTGTCACCCCCTGTAAGCCTGCTCTGTCGTCGGGGGTTTTTACCAGTCTGCAAGCTGTGTCCTCTTCTTCTTCCATACAGATGGCTCCTCATCTCCAGCTGGTATGATTCCCGTGCCTCGTGAGGGCGGTATCAGTCAGAGAGCTGTTCCCCGTAGCCTTGTCCGGTCTGTGTGCTTTCCCCAGGTTCCCAGGCCATCGCTCCTGCCCCTGGTCATGTGACCCTCCTTGGGGACCCTGACCCAGTCCAGCCCATACAATTTGTTTAGCTAAATGAGAGCAGAGGGAGGAAAACCAGAATGGACCCCAAACAAGGCGAGCCTTGCCACACCTCCAATGCTGTTCAATGAAAGCAGCTGCATATTGGAGTGAAACAAACCTCCTTTGATGTGAGAGGAAGTCAATGGGGCGGGCTGGAAGCACTGTTATATACTGCTAGTACAGTGCTAGCAGGGAACCTTACCGTCACTTTGGCACTCCATTCAGGTTCTTTGAGTCCTTACAGCAAGACACCAGACACCCAAGGGAATGAAGAGCAAGTAGGAATGAGGAGGGACAGTGGGAAGCGCAGACGCGGACAGGGAGGCGGGAATAAGCCGCGCACAGCTCCATAATAAAGCTCGGAGTAACACATGTACCTCCGATAGTCCCTCTGCACACATTAACCGCAGCACGGGGGGCAGGGGGATGCCAACACTGCAGTCATTAGTCGAGATTTATATTCAAGCACCGGGAGCCTTGGGACGCTGCCCAACCACAAGGGGCAGCAGAGATTCTGCTGGTGAGTGACTTTGCGCGTGTGTGTGTGTGGGGGTGGGGGGGCTTCCAGTTACAGCTCCATCTGGGATCAGCAGCAACTCCCTCGGTCAAAACAGCCATAGAGCCAGCATAGCACCACAGACTCACGCCTTTATTACAGCTCAGAACCCGATCAGCACAGTACCGGCTGAAATACGGCGGACTCGGGTCCCCGACGTCTACTCATTAGCACAGGCAATGTGGCCGCCATCACGGAGACAGGACAGCGCCCAGTGCATTTACAGAGGGGCCATTAGCCAATCGGCAGGAAGCAGCATTACTTGCCCTTTTTGGGATACTTTTAATCAATTTATGATAATCCTTACAAGTACAGATTCACTTCTGGTCCTTTATTCAGTCAAAAATGACTATACGTCATATATTATCATAAATATTTTACCTGCAGATTTCCCAGCAAAATAGACCATTTTAGGCAGCTTCAGGTAAAATAATAAATTAATAAAGTATTAGGACAATAATTGTAACAACATCCAAGAGGCACGACATCAGTGTCCGGTGTCCTGCATGGAGCCAGTAAGGGTGATTCCCACCTCATCAGGCACGAGAAGAGAAATCCCCAACCCCTAGGCTGGGGAGGAACCCTGGCCAGTTCTCTCCCTTCTGAAAGCACGTCCCCACCTGCTTATTAGACCTCACACAAAAGCAGAAGCTGTTTATCCAAAGTGAACATCAGTGAAAGATGGCAGGACTCTGTGGGGATTACCCATTAAGGCAGCGAAAGCATCATCCTGCGTTAGCCCGTCATGCCCACCGTCAACAATCACCTGTTTAACGTTCAGAGGACACATTAGTACACCAGTCTCAAACGTCGGGTCCACATGTTAGCGACAGTCACAGAGCTACCATTTTGGAATGAATTAACTGACCGCATGCGGGATGCAGCGCCAAGATCCGTCCCGAGGCTCACAGCCGCATGCGGGATGCAGCGCAAAGATCCGTCCCGAGGCCCACAGCCGCATGCGGGATGCAGCGCAAAGATCCGTCCCGAGGCCCACAGCCGCATGCGGGATGCAGCGCAAAGATCCGTCCCGAGGCCCACAGCCGCATGCGTGATGCAGCGCAAAGATCCGTCTGCGGGGCTGTAGGATAAGCCATAACCGGGTCAGAGAGGGGGGCCCAGTGCAGAGGACGGGGCCAGGCGCAGAGAGTGGGGCCCTGCACAGTCGCCTGTCCGAGTCGGCCCAGAGACACTTCTGCATCCATCACAAGTCCCCCTCTGAACAGAGGCCTCCGAAGGCACTACCCACCATTACTTGGCATCTTCCTGGAAAAGAGATCCATCCCTAATGCTGATGGATGCTGCTCATTTAGCTCTGGGTGCCAAACTCACTGCAGTGATACATTTTACCAGGAATAATGAATTCTGGGCCCCCATCTTTTAACCAGGCTGCATTAAACATCCAAAATCTGGGCTGAGCTTATACAGTCCGATATGTTTTCGTTCACACACACAAAGACATATTTTACAGGAAGCATTGTTCTGGCATGCCCTCTCCGGGGCCTGATAAGGATGAAGTGAACTCCACGTTCCCATTACTGCATCGAAATCCTCCGAGCAGACGGCCTCCAATCTTGCTGCTTGTCTCTCATGTCTCTCCAGATTGCCCAAGGACGCCCATTCACCATAGCAACTCTCATCCCAGAAAACCCACTGCGGAACCCATTGCTACCTCCCTCACCTAATGACCTGATTAGTGGCCAGGTGCGTTGGTGGAGAAGCTTCCGGAGCATCCCCTCTGGACACGCACGCTGACTCGCGGAGACGCCCCCTCCAGTCTGCTGTTCTCAGGTCAGGACTGGGCATCCCTTCAGCCAGGGCGCCTTCATAAAGCCAGTTAGCGCCCCCTGCAGCTCCTTCATGAACTTAATTAAGTGGTTTATTTTTTTAACAGAAGGTTCTAGAAAGTGGAATGAGGGACAGTAACGTTGTGTGCTCATGAGAGGAGAGTGAATGTAAACAGCTGTACTCATGACTGACATAGAAAGGGATGCCAGGGAGGACACATATATAGAATAAAATAAGCTAAGCAACTAAATTACATGATGTAATAAACATGACTGGATTAAGATAAGCGCTAACGGCTGGGGGGCTAAATGGCTCCGGGCTCCGTGAAGCTCGCAGACGAGCTCATTCTGCCTCGTAACACAGGAACACTCCCCTCAAAGGCTCGGGCCCCTTTAGCAGCAGCGCGGGGACATGGGGCCAACGTGACATTAATTGGCCCCGTCGCTCTCTTGTGAAACACAAGGAATTAAAGGGGTGTTTCGCTACAAAGCACATCCGCCCTCAAAGGAGGGCAACTCATTGAAAAGCAGGTGAACAGGAAAAGCAATTTATTCACCTAGAAGTGACTTTTTATCGTAATGATACCGGGCCTTTTTCTGACTACGAGAAACCCCCCGGGGGCTGCAAAAAGCTCCCCGTCGGGCTGCCGCCTCCTCGTGTTTTAAGGAGGCGCCGGAGCGCATTAGCATTTTATCGCGAGCAGGAGCGACCTCCTCGAGCTCCGTGGAGAGACGCCGTGGGGGACAGAAGTGGGTTCCCTCTTCAGGGTACAGGAACCATCGGTGGCGGATCAGCATGGCTGCCGGGGCGACTTTGATCGGCGCTTTAACGTTAATCAGCAGCGCGACGTATCGCTACATAACACACGTAACCCGCCGCCCACTCCCTGCTGTATTCGGAGGAGGATCACCCTGCTGTTCAAAGCCGTTTGATGCCGGGGGTGTCGGCACATGGGAGCCATTTGATGCCCCGTGTCGGCACGTGGGAGGAGGCACCAGGAGAGATTGGCAGCCATTCCCAGCCACATTCCAGAAGCTCCGTGGCTCCAAGACGCACCACAGCATGAGGGAGAAAAGCAGTGAGGCTGCCTGATTGGTAGATGCATACAAAAAGGGCGGCTTCCTCACCCCTGCTACAGTCCTGAGGGTGACCCTGGACCAACATGGCTGCCATTTTGGCTGGTGAGGGCTTTTTTTTAAATAAATGAAAACAGAATGAGTAGAATGAATACCCTCTCCTACATGACACCTTGATGTCTGTCCCGGGTTTTTGCATTTTGACTTATTTCGAGGTAAGATGTGTAAGAAGCAATTTGCGAATAACTTGATATTTTGAAGCATTTTTACGAGACATTAAGAATTAATAATTTGTAGTGATAAGCCATTTTGATGCATTTTTAAAGTTAATTTACATGTTCTGTTTAAAGAAGGTCCTATTTAACCATGTTATTGTCACGCCCTGCCCGTTCGATCCTCCTGTGTGCCACGCCCCCTCGTTACCCTCGTGTGAATCCCAGTGTTTTACCGGCTGTGTCTCATTGTGTATTAGTGAGCTGGTGTATTTAGTCCGCATTCGAGTCCGTTTCCCCAGTCTGGTCATTAACGTAAGACGTCGTGGTGTGCTGTTCCCTGCCTGTGGTCCAAATAAATCCCTGCGTCCGCCTGCAAACCTCAGAGTCCTGTGTTCCTGCTCTGCACCCCAGATGCCCGATCCTTGACAGTTATATGTATAATCCCCATATCAAATCGTTTATTTTGCATTGCTTTGAAGTACACAACATGCCAAAAAAATTACATTCTGCATCTTTACGATTGTGATCATACATGCATATGATAATCTAATGTCCAGAGACACTTACTTGGGTCCTCATCAGGAAGAAGGGGGGCCGGGAGGGACCTTTAGGAAGCCTGTATCCTCAGCCAGCCTGGGGCCTAGCTTACGGTGTAGTCATTTGTGGCTAAACAAACAGGTTCTTACTCTGCCTCATCTCATTTGTTTGAGACAAAGAAATGTCGTTAAAATCTAATCGGGCACAGCCCAAGTGCCCGCCCAAGAATATATGAATATCTTAACCTGTTTTGCTTCCAATTCGTAATGAAATGGTAATTTATGAAGGTTGGGGGTTTAATTACAGCCAGGGAACAAATTAACCGGATTCCTACAGGTTTCCCCGAAGTCAGTCCCAACTTCATTTTTTATGTATTTGACACGGAAATCGAAATCGGAGCTGGATGTTTAGCCCGTGAGAATGGCGGGCTCACCTGGAGGGCGGGGTTATGCTGGCCCACAGCATGCCATTGACTCACTCGAGCTGACCAGCATTGACCCCCGCAGACGGAGAATCGCGGGGCTGTGAAGACGAGAGCCTCGTGGGACAGGCGCACTGCCAAGTAAACAAAAATAAACACACTTAATTTGGCTAATTAGCTAACACTGCGAAACAGCGCAGACAGAGAGCAGAGAGGGTCCAGTAGCACTGCGCTTCATCTCGATGCTGTGTGGGAGCGTCTGAACAGGCCGGCCGCACCTTACATAAAGCGGCATGTCGTTACGTAACTCCTATAATTATTTTTATCAGCAGTCATATCGACGGAAGACAACTCCAGTCCTCAATGCTGCGCTTTCATTTTTCATCGGCATTTTACACTCATTCCTACAAAACAATCCGCTTCCAGGACAGATCCCTGGCCTGTGGGGACAAGTGGGAAGAGAAAATGGTGAAAGTGCTGGCAGTATTTATGCAGTCTGAAGGAAGAATAGCTCTGTGCATCCTTTTCAGAAAATATGCTGCACTACCACAAACCAAACACCGGGAGGCATAGTCACTCTCCTGGAAGACGGCTCATTAGTCCCCATGCTGCTACGTGGGGCACGGGCCCCATTTCCCTGGCCTGCGGCACATGCATCCAATCTTCCTGTACCAGGGCTCTTTCGTCTCATTGTTAATGAGCACATCCCATAGAAAAGACGGGCCTGAGATGAGAGTACGAGAGCGAAGGAGGCAGAGATCCCATGTGAAGAAGGGCCTCGAAAAGATGCTCTGAGCAAAGCTGGTGAAAGATCAGAGAGAAACGGGGCCCTTTGGAGAACATCACTGCACCTTCTGGGCCTTCTGTTGACTTTGCAGGGACGCTGTTTGTGATCATGGCTGCTAAGATGAACTTTTTCAACGAAGTGGATGGTTAAATACTCCCAGCAGCCATGGTGGAAAAAGGGTCAAATGTATCCTGATGGAAAATGATGCCACAGACTCTGCTAATTAAAAGTCATCGGTTATCTGTAAATGTTTTAATGTGTTGACCTGTATCTGTTCACCACAATGGTCAATAATGTGATGACACAACAAATCATCATGATTTATCATCTATTCACTCTGCAGCACCCTCAACTGGCCGTGTCCACAGCATGTAGTATGGTTGTCCAATGGTCTCATCTTCGTAAGGATTTTGTCCACTCAGCTGCCCGTCGCTTTAGTATTTGACTGTTGTATTGGCCAGCCAGCTCTTGTGTCTCCCCTCCCATCCATTGTGGCACTAGGGAACTTCTGTAAATGACAGTAATGGTTCTCATGGGATTCCAAAGACTATGGCCTCATGTAAGAGACCTCTGCAAAATAACTATGACCCTACTGGTCTGGAAGGTGGATGAGCCGCTGGCTTGCTCTTACAGAGACAAGCTTTACAACTCCATGGCTTCACTGCCGTTCCTACCCCACCTGGCTTATTCATTTCCTTCTGCATTTACAGTGCCAAATGCAAGTTTGGAAAGCAAGAAAAAGAGTTTTGGAACCAATTCCCGATTGCCATCTGACACTACATAGTGCTCATTTCAATGACATTACTTTAGTAAGGTCATTGGTTAGGTTATTGATTCCAGGTCATCTCAAGACAGACTTTCCACTTTCCCATAACTTTCCACATAAAGCTCAAAATACTTGATCCTACAAACAATGTCACGTGTCACAATTTTCAAAACACTTCTCAAAAACGATTCGTTATTCATTTCGAAGTTCTGAAACTGAAGTAATATATTACAACATTGTGAATTGTTTATGTCTCATGGCTTCCATACACAGGACAAAAAATGGTACATTTTTAAAATTCTGTTTCATTTTTAACGTCCTTTATCAAACCATCTTCTGAAGTTTCTAACGAAAGCAGCTACTTAGCGTTTCGGAAGCTACAATAACAGGTTTAAATAATATGAAACTCTGAGTGTATTAAACATTTATTCCACTGAGAGTGCATCGTCAAGTGTCTTCATATTGACTGCGACGAAGCCACAAACGCACCAAAAATCAAGTCTTGTACCCGATGGGGGAAAATTACTTTGAGAAGAAAAAGTACCTCACTTTCCGTTTGTTGTTCTGGTGCAATATTGCCCTCTTGTGGAAAAAAAGAAAACAAAATTATTATTTTAAGGTGAAGAAATCAGTAAATCGTTCCATTTATCACAGTTATCTTACATCCTGAGATAAATAAGATAGGGTTAGCTTAATTTGTAATATGGAAAATGCCGATCTATTTTGATGTAAAACTCATAATAATAGTGTTAGTAAATTACTATTAGCATTAGGTTCCAAAAAGGTTCATATTGAAATGGAAAAATGCTAATTTACTCACATTTAAAGTATGTGTGGGGGTGGGGGGGCAGTCTGGGGACTTGGAAGTAATTGAAGGCCTTATATTTCACTGATGTTCATTCTCCCGCAAATGTCGTTACGACAAACCAGGTGACCGATCTGGTGCTGATGATAGCAGAAGAAGGCTTTTCTGGCACATAAAAGTAGCAGAAATGGATCAGTGCTCTCACCCTGCCAGGCGCCATTCCTGAGAAACAGGCTGGTTTTAAGGAAGCCCAGGGACTAGGAACAACAAAGGATACTGACTGGCCCGAAACGGTAGCCACTTCATAACCGTGGTCTGGCCCCAACTCTCTGGGCATTAATCATGTGCACTTCAGATTCCTTTTGTGTTTCTGCTAAGAATTACTTGATTGAAACAGTGTAAAACCAACTGATGTCAAAAAATACACAAAGTGCATATTTATGCGAGCATCGTGATTCTGGATGGAGCCTTGTGGTACCATTTTCTTCATCTCTCATTTTTCTCATCATTCCTGTCATTGGATACAGCTGTGCCCATCATCACTAGAACAGGACCGAACTGGGCACATGAATACTGCTGAGTCACCAAACCAGGCCACTTTTAACTTCAGATGTACCACCCACTCTGGCAAAACTCTGCCTCGCGGCTACTCCGGGTCCTTTGAGTAACCAGTTTAAGACGTGGCAGCTCAATGGCACGAGCTGGCTACAGTCCCCAACCTGAATTGCATTGCATGCGCATCACATGGGATGTGTCCATATGCAAACCAGCATTTCATGATGCGTGGCACCATTGAGATTGGAACTTACCCTGGATTAGTGGAGGATGAATTAGAAGTGGACAGAGGCAGTGTGGGGCGGGTGTCATTCTCACATAAGCCTCTTCAGGCAGCACAGTGGGGGACAGTACAGAAACAGGCTGAGCTGACAGGCTGGGGGACACAGTCAGCTGTAATCACTCCAGTCATCTGCCTTTTTCCAATCACTTTAGCCGTGTCAAACTTCAATGCTTAAGCCAGCTACTCCCCACTGCTGTTTGTTAATGCACAGTCGTCACAATACACCACAGCTGTTGTCGTAATAGATACTAAGTCTGTCGTGCTTAAGTCTACAGCGACTGTACTCCTGTTCTAATCCTCAGACATTTTTCTTTGTGCTCAGCTGTAATTCACCCACTTGACGTCAGTCAACCGTTATGGTAGCTGAGAAGTTTCCCCAGTGATGATTAAACCGTTTCCCACAATGCCATTCAGTCCTGTAGTTACCTACATAACTTCACCCCAGCCTCTGTTCAATCTGTTCAATGCGCTCTATACATATATATTTTTTTGAGAATTCTGAATATATTCATCCTTTTGAAGCTTCCATCTGGCAGAAACAGATGACAAAATCTGTGCTATATTTGTGCAGTTTGTGCGAAGCTATAAGAGGGGTGTTGCTGGTTTCTGAATAGGAAAATTCATGGAAAACTTTATGACATAATTCAAAGCCAGAGAGACACACAGAGGACACACGCTGTGAATTAACACTGGAAAAAGTGTCAGTGGTGCATATGTTGAGGTCTTTTTCCCATCCTGCCACTTGCTGTCATGTTGAACAACCTGAGTGACGACCAGAGGGCACAACAGATCGAGGTCATCTTTTCTTTTAAAAATAAAAACCTGGCTATAATTTTCTGCTGAAATCAGCAGTCTGTCTGGATCTGATAACCTGGCTGAGGATCAATGTTAAAGTCTGTACTGCAGCAGAAAGCCTATGGAAAGCCAACTGATAGGTTGAGCCCTGAGAAAACTGTAAGGAAACAATCAATTGCTGGCTTACCTTGCTAATTCTTAGCTATAATATTTTATAAGTAAATATAAATATAATATTGCTGACTAGTTATGTTTAAAGTTTTTAGCTTAATTGTCCTCCCCTTCGGCTTCTCCCATTCACCAAATCACCAGTTATCTTCGTCATGAATAGGGGGACAGGGCATGTGTAGCACTCCATGGACATTTTAACTTCCCATGAATATCCAGTATCCTGGGAAGGAAAAACGCGCCTATGACAGAATAAGGCGCAAAGGGCTTTATGAAACCATTTGGGAAGAGACTACCTTAAGTATACAGCATTTACTGGAGCAATTTGACTTTATTTTCAGATTCTTCTGCTTCTCGGGATGTGAATTCTGGTTCCGGGGGGGGGGGGGGGGGGGGGGGGGGGGGGGGGCGGGGGGGGGGGGGGCGCGGGGGGGGGGGGGGGGGGGGGGGGGGGGGGGGGGGGGGGGGGGGGGGGGGGGGGGGGTGAGCGTGTTGGGGAGTGAGAGTTTGTTTGGGGGCGTGAGCACGTCGGGGGGCC
>JAODKM010000001.1:50604171-50614864 GCA_026780845.1 Petrocephalus sullivani
TATGGTATGATGCAGCAGCTGGTGGGGGTGGGGGGGGTGGCGGGGGGAGGAGTAGTGGGGGGGGGGGGGGGGGGGGGGAGGAGGGGGGGGTGTGATGAGGAGTCTGACTGATTTAGGCACACAAGGCAATATGCCAAGTATTGACGAACGAGCAGAAACAAAATATGTCAAATAGGACATTCCTAACAAGCACACAAAGCTAAACCGCAGAGGTGTGCAAATGAAGGACCATTAGGGAAATGCCAGAGGTCGACCTGAGGCTGAGATGCACCTCTCATCATCCTCAGAGAAGCATGACTAAATGCTGGAAAAGACAGAGTACCTGATTTTTGCTGCGATTCAGCATAAATCCCCACCTCTGCTGGGATGCTTCTGTCTATAAATAGCAGACTATTCTATGCCTTGGTGCTGTGTGGCTCCACAGGCTCTATAAAGCGGCAGATTTTGGGGAGGCGCTCATATACCAAATGGAAAAACAAGGCCTCGCGGCAGTCCAGGGATCTCCGCAAAGGCTTAGCCCATCTGCACCCAGAGCTGCTAGACTCCCGGAGAAGCCGGAAGCAGGAGAGGAAGAACATGCACCATCCCGTCTGACATAGAATGATTGTAAGCTTGGCACAGCTGTTTAAAGCCAAACCGGAGATGCTGGGAGCACATCAGACGGATCACTGTCCTCATAAACCATGACACAGAGCCACCTGAGCAACATGGTTTTATGCAGAACAGCCCACCTGACTACCAGATAAGTGGCCAAAAGGTAACATAAAATACCTTCTGAAAGACTTTGACCTTCCTACCAAAGAAAGGTCACCAGTTCCACACCTGTGTCTCACTCGCAGAGCTGCTGAACAGCTGGAGCCTATCACAGGGGATATGGGTACCCTGCGGGCTGCCTGTGCTCTCGTCATTCATTCGCTTTCCTAAACCAAAGATCCGAGTCTGGGCTCAGTGGGTAGCATGGTTGCCTTATGTCTCCTGGGATATAGTATGTTTTCAGCAACTGCTTATCAGGTTAGGATGGGGGTGATTCACAGTCTCTAAAGCAGTAGGTATACTTTGATGTGCCTGTGACCAGTGGTCAGAGTCGGGGCTCAGGGGTATCAGGCAACATGGCTGTCTGCTAAGTCAAAGCCCAAACCCACCCCCCCACAAGTGTGAAAGACCAGCTGGCCCAGCAATGCCCTTGGCTCCACAAGGGTCCAAGGCAGCCACGATGCACAAACAGATGTCCAAGAACATCCTAATTAAAGCAGATGGTGGTGACCACCCCTCCCACCTGAGGGTCCCCCTCCAGTGGGGCTTCAGCCATGTTGACCAGTGCAGAACACAAGCCAATTAAGCCAGTAGTCCAGTTTACAGCTTGTCATTATTATTGGATACATTGGAGGAGCCTGGTGCCATCTGAAGCCACCGGTCGACCTCCAGACTGTCACAAAGTGCAAAACGAAGGACTCAAGGGAAGATGTTTGTCAAAACAAAAATGGGTATTATTTAACGAAAACGGGAGCGGAGAAACCAAGCAAGACCGTGAGGGGTCAAGATGAGGGGGCCAATGCAGGGCAGGACACGGGCAAACAGGAGGAGCAAGGCCAATGACGGGACAGAGGATGACAAGACGAAAAGCTGCTTAAAAATAAAGTCTAAGGACAATATGCAGAAGCCTCATCGAGCTACGTTAAGGAGGAGAAAGGAGGGTCAGGCAGTTCACACTGTATAACTGTGCATGAGCAAGAGGAACAATCTAGATAAAAGTAAACACTCCATGTTTAACTGAGCCCCATCCCTTACAGCTCAATTCCTGTGCTCCTGTAAATGTCTGTGCTCTCCTGTTCCTGCCCCAGGTCTCGGTGCTATGCGTTTTAGGTTACGGACTTAGCAACACCTTGGTGGACCTGATCCAGTGTGCTGAGTAAAGTACCCCCCCCCCCAGTGCCCCACAATCCACCCAAAGCGCCTAGCATTTTTTCAAATGTCACATTCAATGGTGGGGGGATGTTTCAACATGCACAGGAGAGACCTGCATCCCCATTTAGCAGGAGTGTAAATCTCACTCCCGTAAGTGTACCGGATGAAGCCAGGCTGGATCCTTGGCGTCCCATTCCTCCATGCCCCCCACCTCCTGTGGACACACTTCAAACACTAATATCCTGAGCAAATGTTAGTTCTCAACTTCAAATAGGATGCTTCATGAGAGGAGCCCTGCAGGAATGAAGATACAGTCTGACGCTTATTAAATGTAAAGGTTAAAGCTGTATATTTCACAGGCGGCCTCCGGGCCAGCCATAATTTACGTATGCCATATTTGTTTAAGGAGTACTGGGGTAAGTGTCTTGTGAGGGGCAGGGTGTTTGTTGACCGATTTAAAAATAACACTCCCATTTTATTATCAGTTTAATTAGCGCTGATAAATAGCAAGTCTGATAAGCAAAGGGAAAAATTGTTATGGCATGTGAAACTGCTGGGGATCGACATTTCATTCCGGGGTCTTGACTTCTCAGTAATCTGGGACCCTTCTTCCCTCAAAAGTGGAACCGGAGGACCTGACACACAGGTACTTATGGGAGACGGCATGTCAGCAGATCGAAGCCCTTTCAGCTGGTCGCAATGCGGTGCCAGAGCAGCCCGGGGACAGCGGTCAAAGCAAAGGGGGCAGATTCGCCGTTACAGGATTGTGCTCAAAGCGTTAATCAGCTCTCAGAGGGCCTTATTAGTCATAAAAGAGTCTGAACGCTTAAACGAACAAACTAATACCACTTGGTTGGTAAGCTCTAGGGGGATTAAGCCCTGTGATTTATGGAGAGCATTTCTGGGGCATGTCCAGGTGCATTAAGATGGAGGCAGCTTCTCACATTGCCTCCTGCTTATCGTGTTATCTGAAAAGCCCATCTCAGTTTTGGCCCTACGGCTGTGCTTTCCGCATGGAAGCCACCTCCCCAAACCGGCACAGCCTTCCTCAGAGGGCATGGTCCTACCCCGCTCACATGTCCGTGAGACGTATCGAGTCACTGCTCTTGCCCCGGCAGCCCGGCTGGGCACAGGTGCAGTGTGCTCTGGACACAAAACCCGATTGCCACGGCTCCAGAAACAACATCTCCCGACTCTGAGCTGTAATAAGATCTGCGGGAACATGTGCATGAAGCGTGTCATGGGCCCGGCGACTTCCTCCAGGTCTCCGGGCAAGACCGTGGTCCTGGAGCAGAGATCTACTATGGGTGACTCATCCGCCCCCCCCATCTGCTTAGTTCAACTGCTGCCAAGGCGATATGGCATGAAGATAAAACCTCCAGAAGCCCAGGGTCACGCCTGCTCCAGCTGCAAAGGTGAAGCTTAAGACGATTAGAGAAGAAACACCATCAAATATACAGCTAACGTGATATTTCCTTTCGCTCCAGGCAGGGGTATACACAGGGACAGGGGTATACACAGGGGCAGGGGAATACACAGGGACAGGGGTATACACAGGGACAGGGGTATACACAGGGGCAGGGGAATACACAGGGGCAGGGGAATACACAGGGACAGGGGTATACACAGGGGCAGGCGTATACACAGGGGCAGGGGAATACACAGGGGCAGGGGAATACACAGGGACACGGCCCTAGCTGACAGCTGACTGGTCCCCACGGACCCCATCCTTCGTCACTCACCAATTAAAAACATGTCATTGAAATATGATTGGCCATTCTGTATAAATTATGGACCCTCTTATTCAATTCAGTTCAATTTGTATGCCTGCCAAAATCCTGGAAGCACCCCTGACTCCAGGCCTCCATGACTCTATGGCATGACGCTTTGGCATGATACCACCATCACAGCCCATGCCCGTTTAACTGACACGCTGACATCTTTAGAAAGGTATCACTAGTGATGACCTTCACCTCACCATTCAAGGGGAGGGGCTATGTTTCAACCAGGGTGGGGTGGGAATGGCCAAGACTCAACTAGGGTGGTGTGGGAGGGGCCAAGAAAAAGCAGGCAGTGGTGCATGCTGCCTCAGACAAGCATCTCTAGAGTGAGTGCATAGCAGATGCTGATGAGACCAAATGCTCTCTTCCAGATCTGGATGGTAAAAGTGCATCGGGCAAGATTAATGTGATGGCTTCGAAAAGCAGAGATTCCTTTCATTAGAAGGGGGGTGTATCTTGCCATGTGTGCAATAGACAAGCCCACAGATGAACTGCTAAGCCAGGGCTGTCATGATTATAGCTCTAGGATGTCAGTATCGCCAGTCAGGGCCGCTGCGATCACATGATCACATTTCAGTCACTCTCTCTTCCAGATTTTACATTCCAGCAGTGTTCCATATTTACATTTCACAGAGGAATAATGCAGACTGTGAATCCCTACCTCACCAGCAGATCCTGTTTGTAGTCCAGCCCTAATCCTCCTTCTTCGGCTGATTATCACCTGCATTACAGAGAAATGTGGGGAGGTGATGTTTGGCTGACGCCCGTGCTCTCTACTTACTGGATACTTCCACAAGCAAACATTCCAGGACATGTGCCAACATATGTTGCTCAACTGCACCACCTATTGGAAAAACAGAAAATTGCAATAACATTAGAGATCTGCTCAGCAGGCTCGCTGATGTGGTCTTTCTGAGATATCTGTCCTCCAGTGTCTCTCCTTCAGAGTGTCAGAAAATACTTTGGTCAACACAAGTGCATAAGTGTCACTGCTGCCAATGAGAATGCCCTTCACGGAGTTAGCCTGAAGTCTGAAATATCCGAAACAGACCACGCCACTTTCAGTTTGCGTGAGACAATGAGGGTTACCCTAGTGGGGAATAAGTCAACTGCCGAGAAACCCCCCACCCCCCACTCTCACACACAAGCACTCAGTCAAATATACACAATTTTGCACAGTGATATGCAATTTACTGTATATGTACCTAATAAACTGCATTTTGTACATGGGGGATGGCTCCCATTTAATCAGTAATAATTAATCAGTATTAATTAAAGAGTACAGGCTTCAGCACAGACATCAAAGGCCTACAGATGCCACGGATGAGGTCAGGATGCTGGAGAGATCAGAGACCATGAAGAGCTTCTGGTATTAACTCACTCGATCATCAACCTTAGAAAAGTGCATCTGACAGAGGTGTGACAGAGCCAAGATCCGGTGCCCGGTCTGGACAATTGGGAGAATGGAGGGGAGGGGTGAGTCAGAGGCTGGAGGGAGAGACACTGGGGGGGCAGGATGCAGCTCACACAGCACACACACACAGGTGGAAAAAAAGCACCAGTCAGGGAAAGGAGGTCAGCTTTATTCAGCATCTCGCCAACATCTGCCACCAATTACATCAGCTCTCTGGCACACTCTGGGGGGGGAAATTGAGTTAGGGCAGGTGACTGAGGGGCCCCGGGCTATCCTGTGTGCAGCAGCTGCCGGGTTTCTCCGGGCCTGCGTGATAAGCGGGGGCGACGGCACCTGTCCCTCCGCCATCAGCCGTCAAGAGGAGCCCGGCAAAAACTGCAGGGGGCGCCGTGCTCAAGGGTTTGATCTCTTCACCAGCACAGCTCTTAAATGCTCCAGAGAAGTCAGCATTCAAACAGGAAGCCGGCTGACTCAGCATTTAAATCGAGCCCTAATTAAAATGCTTTTTAAAACGTGAAAGGGGGTGGTTGTTTAGCAAAAGAATAGCACAAATCTACTGCCCTACACTACAGAGAACTCCTGGGTACATTTACATCTCGGCACACAATCCAAGGTCCGACCTGGCTCTCAGCTCTCAAACCCACCTCGCTGTCCCTAAACGGCCAACACAGAGCATTCCCCACGCCTGTAGATGCTCAAAACACTCCCAGGTGTTTTCTTGGCTTGCTTCCTGGGAAGTGCAATTTCCGGAAACCACAGGCTGCCAGGAAAGTGGAGATTTCTTGCAAACTGTTTGCATGGGTCATGGTGGGGGGGCAGAGACGTGGGACCCTCTAAAAAACCCCAACAATGCGCTCCTCCCGTTACCCTGGGCAACATGCTAATGTACTCACAGCCTCATAGTCATTATATCGACACGGTGGCACAGAATCCGTTTTACAAAGTAATCGGGCACTTAATTACAGCCAATTACCAACATATTTGGGCTTTTTATAGAGCTGTCAGCAGTTGGGAGAAATTATGCATGCTGGCTCCTCGCACAGCAGCAGAGACGGGCCGCGTGAGGCGAGACAGACGTTAGCTTCTGCGGGCCGGTTGGAGGAGGAGGCTCTTATTTCATAAAAAGTCGCTGGGGGGACGAGCAAGATCCGGCGAGCCTCTACCCGGAGCTTTCAGGCGGGAATCTGAACTGCGTATGATGCTGATTAACTCCAGCTGGGTTCAGACCTCAGAAGTGGGCCGGCTGCAACAGCACGGCAGGTCGGGACTCGCAAAGCAGGCAGGAATGCAGCATGCGGACCTAACACAGGCGACGCGACGCTCCTGTGCTCTGCAGCACGCCTGAAGGGGGCGCCGCCGGCCCTCTGCGCTCACAGAGGCAATTTTCCCTTCAATAAGGTTATTGGGAAAACAGAAAGATGCACTGATGCCAAGAGCCAAGACCCAAAGCAGAAAAACCTCTAACTCTGTAGAGTCTATAAAAAAAAAACAAATATAAATAAAAAAACAGAATCAGATCATATAAAAAAACAATGGCTAATATCCTAGACCAACATGGAGTTTCTGATCCTTTGACTGTCACTGAACACTGAATGCTTAAATGAACATGTTACAAAACTTTCATATAAAAATTGTTGCAATGTGATGAATTTTGATTAAAGGTAACTGAATAAATCCAGGCCCCAGTTGCTCCAGGGTCTGCCTCTTTTCTTAAAAAAATGGTCACTTTGCATAAAAGTATCTGCTAAGTATAATTAATGTAAATGCAAACCCATGCATACAAGAACACTTGAACTGGCGATTTGGTTTTCCGTCCAGCAGGTGGCACTGTTTTTTACCACTGTGTCTAAAAGAGAACAACGCAGTGTGTTTAGACTGTCATATATCCCACATAACAAAAGTTCAAGTTACTTTATTGTTTTAACATTTTGATATAACTAATAGAGTAGATTACAACATAAACAGAAATATGTTGTGGAATCAGAGGACTTGTATGATACTTGCATACACAAGTAAGTAAGTAAGTTTGTAGGCATTAAGTGTTACACAGAGCACATATACGCTCAAATTGTGGGCTCAAGTTGCATGTTGGTAAAAAGCTCCAGAGAGAGCAGGAAACAGCCATGAAGGATCTGCACATGTGTAAACGCATAGGAATCAAATCAACTGTGACACAGCTACAAATAACATGTTTTCTCTGTCTGATGAAAGTGAAAAGCTGACACCCTGTCTGCTGTTTGGCTGGGCAGAGTGCTTAAGCCCCGCCCTCAAAGCATCTCCTGTCTGCTGTTTGGCTGGGCAGAGTGGTTAAGCCCCGCCCTCAAAGCATCTCCTGTCTGCTGTTTGGCTGGGCAGAGTGGTTAAGCCCCACCCCCACATCATCTCCTGTTTGCTGTTTAGCTGGGCACGGAGGTTAAACCCCGCCCTCATATTATCTTCTGTTGCTGGTTCCATTCAAGTCTAGCTAGGTCTTCCAAAAACTGTTAGTAGTGGCAGCAGGATGTGAAGCTGAACATGAGTTTATCTAAGAGCGATTTATTAGTGTGGAATGCAGTATCAGGTGAAACATCTCCTCTGGAGCTTGTAGAGTTTTGTCCACTTTTAACAACCGTACTGGGCTTGGTGTGACATGTCAGTACAGTGACGAAAACGCATCTCAGCGATACCTATTATATAACGCTGTTCCTCAAATCCAGCTTTATTGTCATTGAACACATATGCAATGAACTGAGCTTAAAGATTGTGTCATCCGTATGTTATAGTAGCATTGCTGTTCACAGTTACAGTGTCTGTGGCAGCAACAGAGAACGTTTTGCAGTTTGGCGAGCCTACCGCCGCCGTCATGAAGAATAAAAGCACCTGTGTAAGCTAGCAGCTTCCAGGAACCAGCCAAACGTCACGGTAACTGCAGCCCAGAATGTGACTGGGAGCAGGGCGATAAGCTGCCGTAGACGGCCCAGACGTACCAGCATGCCTAGCTGTGGGTTCCTGATGTGCAGCCCTCAGCCTGTCACCTCGGGACATGTCGGGGGTGCTGCCAGTGTCACCCACAAAACAGCTCGTGTAAACCAGCGACAAACCTGTGATAAGTTACCCCACAGCTACAAGTGCTGTTAGACCACCTGTGCGAGAGTTACAAACAGGACAGGAGCAAATCAGAGCAAATCTGTGTTCATATACAGAAAGGGGTACAAATTTTGGGGCAAACCAAAGCATCTGTGTGTGGTTGGGGGGGGGGATTACAACACATTCAATTAAAACAACAAAAGCCATTAAACATGCTTCTATCCAGAGCAGCTTGGTAGGAGCTCCCCTACCCTTCCCGATTGTTCGAGGGAGGTTTGCAGGCACCTTACACCCTCATCCCTGCATGACATGTGTGTCAATCTTGGTGTGACCTGGTCTGAAACCAGCATGTGCATCTCCCTCCAGTTTTTCTCTCTGTATGTATTAAAACTGTGATTCAGGGGGCTCCCAGCACAGCGGGATAATAAAATGGCCCACACGTAAAGACAGGGCAGCGACTCGAACCCTGATCCCAGAGGAATGAAGTGACAGTGCTAACCACTGTGACCCCACCTCAAGAGTATAAGTGAGAATTATGGACAGTATTACAACAGGATTCAGAGCAAATAAACAGAGAATAAAGCAAAATAACCAATGCAAGAGGAAAGTAATAATAAAATAGCAGGGCTGTCATTAAGGAAAGCCCTCCCTCCATCCATCCATCCATCCATCCCTCCATCCATCCATCCATCCATCCAGCCATCCTTCGCTGCAGACTCCAGGTCGGAGTCTCGCCTCTTGTTGTAATGATCTTGTTTTGTTTTCTAGCTACAGATGACCTTTCATTTGCCTGAAGCAGCGAATCAGAGGCACAGATCTGCCCCCCCCCCACCTGCCCAGCCTCACAAAACCCCATCACCCCATTTTGCGCTAATGCTGTTTTGCCACTGTGATTTAATCATGGAGAGGCAAGCGTCATTTTCCATAGCCAAAAACATCGCAAAAATTGATTTAAGTGGACAACACGGGGTCATATGGAGCTGGCCACTCACACAGAAGTCTGTCACCCAATAAAGTGACTCCTGACCAAGCAAGATAGGATGGCAGAGTCTTGTGATGTATGTTTACATTTATTTATTTAGCAGGGTCAGTCAGTCAATGGAGCACCTGGGGGCTAAGGCCCTTGCTCTGGAGCTCATTGGTAAAAATCACTTGACCAACCCTGGGATTCAAACCAGTAACCCTCAAATCACAGGATCAGTGGCCTAAGCCATTAGCTGACATACCACCCTGATGAAATGCGCAGCGTTGTCTGAAATGTTGAAGTTCTGAAGTTTGGTTTGCTGTCCTAGGGTCTACAGCTCAGGCTGAGAGCCTGGAATCATACGTGAGTGATCACCCCACATAAGCAGGTGGGGAATCCAGATGCCCGGTGTTTGATGCAACATTCATATGCCCTCCATCTCTTTTATGATACCAGATCCTCCCAAGATGCAGCCTGGCCTTGCGTGTGGATGCTCCACATGATCGATGTTCCAGAAATGGCGCTAAGCTCTGAATAGCTCACATGGTCCTCAAGTGGCTGGCTTCAGAAAAGGCACACCATTTCATGAAGATCTGTGCTATTAGTTGTACAAAATATACATTCTTCTGCCCAACACCTACATGTAGTCCTGGCACAGAAGCAATCAGTGATACATTGGATAGAGGAGAACCAAGACAAGGTCTCACATGAACTACCATTTTTACTTTCTCTCTTCGTATTTTTACACAGAGATTGTGAGATTGCTGAGGACAGGCTTCTATCTTTCAAGGCCGTCGACAAAGGTGTCCTCATTCCCGGTGTCTTTATATCTGTTTTGACGGCAACCCCCAAACCTGAACTCCATTAACCTCTGTTTTTAGGAACGGTCTTTGTTGTCCTTGCCTTCGAAAGGGAAGGGCATAGAGAAACAGCAGATAAAACTGTGCTGTGCCTGTGCTCTGCTCTCTGAGGCCCAGTCACGCCACCACTGGCCGGCGGCTTCGTTTCCTCCCCAGACCCGATTCTGCTGGTAGGGGGCACCCTTCCTGCTTCTCTGCTTCGCGATCTACTGATGGGATAACAAGCAGGACACGAGCACAGGGTGGGCCGCTCCACAACGGTCCTCTGCGGCAGGACACAAATGGATGGTGGAGGTCTGTTAGTCCAGCGAAGGCCTTGCCGTGCATCAGGAAAAGCGCATCTTCACCGCACGCCTTGATACCTTCTTGCCGGATCTGAGTCTGTTCTGCAAACAGGAATCAGTCTTTCCCCACTTTAAAGTGTGTAAAACTACAGAAGACACAGAAAAATAGCGTAGTGTGACAGGCAGTGGCGCTAAGACAGAGAAACCCAGAAGCTGAAGGAACAGACTCCTGAGCCACTGTGTGGAGGAATTTTTACTGATCAGTTAATTACACTAATCAAAGGCGAAGGCTGTAATAAGGCTGGTCATGAGGCTTTGGTATCGCCTCATGCAGGCGTGAGTTTGCATTCTCGAAAGCCTATTCTCCCTGAGAAACCTGCGGAGCCAGAAAACAGGGTGTGGGGGTGGTGGTGGTGGTG
>JAODKM010000001.1:50644880-50669502 GCA_026780845.1 Petrocephalus sullivani
AACTATAACGACACGTGAATAATCCCGCCCACTCTAAAGCGGCACTAAACTGCAGTCGAAACGCAAACCGAGCCGAAATGAGCCAAACCAAGGTGAGCTGTACTGAACCGTGTCGTGCCGTACTATGCAGTGGAAAAGCGCCATTTGTGACTGTAGGAGGGTGAAAGGAGCTTGGAAATATGGGCATGTCTCACTTTGTGACTGTAGGAGGGTGAAAGGAGCTTGGAAATATGGGCATGTCTCACTTTGTGACAGTAGGGGGGTGAAAGGAGCTCGGAAATGTGGGCATGTCTCACTTTGTGACTGTAGGGGGGTGAAAGGAGCTCGGAAATATGGGCATGTCTCACTTTGTGACAGTAGGGGGGTGAAAGGAGCTTGGAAATATGGGCATGTCTCACTTTTTGACTTTAGGAGGGTGAAAGGAGCTTGGAAATATGGGCATGTCTCACTTTGTGACTGTAGGGGGGTGAAAGGAGCTCGGAAATGTGGGCATGTCTCACTTTGTGACTGTAGGGGGGTGAAAGGAGCTTGGAAATGTGGGCATGTCTCACTTTGTGACTGTAGTTAGTTAGTCCCTGTAATAGCAGAAGAATGTGTGATGCTAAAAATAGTGTGCCATGGCCTGGCATTAGCCTGACAGAAAGCTGCTGCAGAGAGGACAGAGCCGGAGTCTGGGCTGGGCTCAGAGTGGAAAGTGCAAGTGTGTAAATGCAGATAGTGCGCACTGCACCCCTCAGACACAGACGCTGTCTGCAGGTCCAGACCTGCTCCGTGGCGGGGGGGTCCATGATGACACCGGCATAGAAACAAAGGAGCCATTGAGCGTCAGGTTCTTTGAGCGTTAGTAACCGGCGGGGGGTGCAGTGAGGAGCAGTGTGAGATCTCGGGGGCGTGTCTGTGGCTGGAGCGGGGGGGTGTCCTCTGCATTTATAGGCAACTGGGTCCCGCTGCTGCCACTGTTTCTAATTAGAGTCATAAAGTGTGTGGTGTGGGATTAAAGTCCGTTTGGCAGTGTCAGATTCAAAAGCAGTGCTGTTCCCAGGCTTCCTCACAGTCAAGGGCGGGATCACAGCCCCAGATCCGGACCTGTCCGGACCACTTCTCACCAACAGCAAAGTAACAGAGAGCCACTGGCTTAATGATCTACAGAAACATGCTCTCCATGCAAATGATCATGTGACTGTTTTCTCCCACTGGTCACATGATCAGTATCACGTGTCCACACATATTTCTGTGAGCCCACTGTACTCATGATTTGCACATGAATGTACATTATTAATTTAAATGACTGCAACCCTGTACTAGGCAAGTGGTATAGAAGATGGATGGATTAAGTTTATTACATTAACAGTTTAATGAAAAAAGGGAATCAGGCCTGAGGCCGAATGTGTGTTTTGCATACGTTAGGAATAAAACAACTCAATGGTCCTGCTTTGCTCTCTGACATGCTTCAAAGTCTCAAGAGAACTATGAAGCTTTTATAAAAACAGACTGAGTGGAAAAAGCTTGAAGGCTGAATTATTAAAAACTTTTCTGGTGGTATTTATTTTTTGGGTGTGGCTAGGGACCACCAGTCGCCCCCTGGTCAGGCAGTGCCAGTCGGCTGGGCCTGATCTCCCATGCCAGCTGCCTAGGGCCCCAGTTCACAGGCCCGTACAGAGGCAGGGAGGGGGCCCATTGGAGCCTAGTGACATTTGGAAATGTGAAATGGGGGGGTGGGGTGGTGGTGCTGGGAAGTGTTTACTAATGGAGTTCAGGTGCATGAGCATGTAGGCCTATTCCACACGCAATGGCCTCAAATCAGCCAATGACAGCAGAGTGCCCCTGTCCCACGAGGCAACCTCCATCATCGCCCGCTGTGACTCACAGCCGCTCAGCTGCTCTGGGAAATGAAGTGTCAGCTGGGAAGGGGCAGGGGGGTCTGGAAGGGTGCCTGGTCATGTGATTTGCTAGGTCCTGGGGGTGAGTTGGGAGTTGGGAGTTTTCTGCCCAGAAAAAAAAATTAAGGAAAAGGGAGATGCTCCTTTATAGGCAGCAGTCAGGTTTCTGAGATTGACGGGAAGTGGCGGGGCAGTGAGGCCCGTCATCGCACACGAACACCGACACGGGCAGACACAAGCCCAGGGCCCTTTGATACGCGCCGTATCACAGGAAGCAGATTGTGTTTTCGTTCCTTCACTTCTGTTAATTAACAGGGGTGGGTGGGGTTGGGAGTTAGGGCTGTGAGGCACCAAACTCTCACCATGGTGAGGGCAGCAATCAAAGAGCTTTCGCCAAGTCTCGTTGGAAGAGGGCACCACCCATGGGCCAGACGGCAGCAATCCATGATCCATGTCCATATGGGTATAGTGTAGGGTCACCATATGTAACGGATCCTAAAAGAATCCACACTGCAATCAAGCGAGCGTCGCTAGAGTCTTGCCAAAGGGCCTGAACAAAGATTCACAATGTACTCATTTCCAGAGTCATTTCACTGTTGGTCCCCTGAGCAAGGCCCCTAACCCCCGATTTCTCCAGGGACTGGCTGACCCTGCTCTCTCAAATGTACGTCGCTTTGGATAAAAGCATCTGCTGAGTAGGTACATGTAAGTGCTACTGTGTACACATGAGTAGGGAGTCTGCCTTTCTGCGGCAGGCGGGGAACTCATTGTGATACTGATTTAAATACAGTTTGTGAGTGCATTTCACAATCCCGCCAATTTAGTGGCTTTGATGAGCCTCGAACTGCATTTGCAGGAAAAGCAGACCGCGGTTGTTGAAGCGCAAATCATCAAAAGATTACAAACTGACTGACTCTGCAGAGCTTAATGTGCACACTCGCCGGAGCCTAAGAAGGACCTGGGGCCGCCTCATTCCGCCGTAGCGAGTATTTTCCAGAGTGCGCTGCATCCTCCACGTGCCCTGACTTTGTGGTTCTTTTTGCCGCTCCGAGAGCATAGTATATGAAGCCTCTGTTGTTGTTTTCCCGGTCCAGTTGTCCTCAGATTCATGCGCTACACATGTGTCCCTCATTTGCAGAATGTAATGGAAACAGCCCCCTCCGTCTGCGGGGGCTGAACCCTGTTTGGCTTTGCTCTTAAAATCCTTACAATTTTCCCAAAACAGCTGAAGTTCGCATTGAATGTGACTCGCAGGGTCTGTGGCACGCCCTGCCTGATGCAGAGCAACCCTTCACCCAGACTGGAGTGCTGACCAGAGCGTGTCATCCCCATACTGCTGCATGGCGTTGCGAAATGGCAGACACCCCCCCATTTGTGTTTTTGTGTGCCTTCCATCTGCACCTCTCCCCCTGCTTTGAAGAGCACAGAGGAAGTGACAGCTGTGTACTACCTGTGTGGGTCTTGTCTAGCTTCACCTGCATGCCACCCCCACCAGAGCTCATGGAGGTGGCCGCCCAACAGCAAGCATGGTGGCCGTCACACCCAGGTTACTCTCAGGGAAGTCAGTGGGCTGGGGGTCACTACCAGCATTGCTGAAGTTCAGTACTGTGATGAAATGTAGCCTAGTACAGTATAATAACTGCTGATTTCATGCTAGGGGTTGCTGTAAATGGGGCGGCTATTGCCAGACCTGCCTGAAGCCATTTGAAACTTAAGTGCTAATGTATCTACAGGGCCAAGCATTGCCTGCAGTGAGACACAGGAAAAGAAGGGGCTTGTAGTCATGGGTTAGCGCTAAACTAACAAAGACCTAGAGTTCACCATATAGGCCTGGGCTGGGTAGGACTATGCCAGGCTAGGCCGCTCTCTGGTAGCCTGCTAGCATAAGCTAGGCTCGGCTAGGCTGGTGTGGCCTGTAAGTCCCATGCTTGCTCCTGCACGCTCAAGCGGCGATGCCGTGGCTTCCAGTGATGTGAGAAGGCTCTCAGTAGTGCCTCACTAGTGGAGAGCGTCACAAGGCCTCTCCATGAAGCCCCGGATAGCATGGCTTCCCTGATACAGCTCCATCACTGCAGCTCTCTTGCCTTTGTGTTCTTGCTGTTGAGGTGAGCCTTACAGAGAGGCGACCAGAGAGCTTGTGGAGAGCCAATGAGACCCCCAAAAAACCCACACAGTCCTATGTGGCATCTGCAGTGCATGTTGTTTGAGGTCCCCACCAGGGATGGTAGTAATGTTTGTTTTAAGCAGCATGGTGCCAGCCGTAACCAAGCCAGCCGCATTTTTACACAGCTATATTAACATTGATCCAGAAATTAGTCAGTCCCAGGTCGCTTCGCCTCACATGTGTGTCTAAGTGCTGTGCGCCACAGAGAGTGGCATCAGTAGCTGGCCTTTTGTTTATGTAAAGGATCTTTCTGCATTTCCCCCCCAAAATGAGCTGTAAACATCCGTGTGCCCCGGGAAGATGCTGAAAGCCTGTCTTTCTGTTCTCCGCTGTGCGATTCGGAGTCTGATAAGCAGCTAGTGCTCCAGAATTAGAACACCATTGCCTAGAAACCCAGCTGTGCTGACGTAGAGCCACCTGTCCCATCTACCAGGTCATGGGTAAATCAACTAGCGATGCCTTACCAATGTTCCCGGTGGATACCTTAGCTTGTTCTGATCTTTCTTTTACATTCTTTGACTAAAGGCACTTTGTTTGGTCAGAAGCCTTTTGCCCCAATAGCTGTTTAGCAGTTTGGGGTCTGAACCTGGCCTCTAGAGGTTGCTCCTGGACTTGCTATCTACAAAACGGCCTGCCCTAACCCAAATGGGCCCAAGAGTGCATCAGCCAGACTTTCAGTAATGTCCCCCAGGAGCCTGCTCAGACCCTGTGGCATTTTGCCTAATTAATCTTCCCAGATATAAAAAGCCTTATTATCCAAACCATGGGGGATAACGTTATGCCTATCAAGCTTACTTCTGGTCTCCATATTTCACAACTTAAGACCCTCTGATGTAGTGCCATGCCCACAAAAACATGTAACCTCTGTCTCAGAATGGGGGAGTGATGGCACACTTCTCACACGGCAGCCAATCAGCACACAGTCACAGTGAAGCCTGAAGGTTCAGATCCCAAAGAACCACCCCTGCAAGCGTCAACAAGGATTAGGGTTAGGGTTAGGGTTAGGGTTAGGGCACGGGACGACTGAGAAACAAACGGGAGCACAGAAACCCGTTTTTGTTTCGAAAAAAAGAAAAGGATTTGCACGAGCTCTGTGGAAGTTGGCTCAGTGTGGTTTGTCAAACGGATGTGTTTGTGTTTATAGTAGCAGGTCCACTGGAAAAGTATAGAATCACAGGTGGGGAATGGAGGCTTCAGAGCCGCACTCCTGGCTGGTTTCCTAGCGGGGGGTCAGTGGGTTTGTCATGAATGCTGTTGCTCGGCATCATGCGTGGGGCCTTGCCGCGAGGCCGTTCCGGGAAGAGTGACATGTGGGGCGACCCAGATCCCAGCCTCGCTCTGCAGCACGCCGTACCACGGCTTCCCAGTTGTTTTTAGTTAGCCTTCCCTAATCCTGGTACGTTCCGGTTCCCTTTGAGAATGAACAGGGATGGAAAAACTGCAGAATGAGGACCAGGGCAAAGAAGGACACAAGTCTCTTTCCTGTAATCGTATAAACCCATCTCGAATTGCTTTCAAGTCTCTCCCTGTTTCCAATGATGATCGCAAGTGAGGCTGGCAGCAGAAGGGCAGGGCTCCGTGGGTAATGGGGAAGAGTGTTTATTATTGTTGGTCCATGTGAGAGGGGTTGCGTATTACCTGGCTGCCTACTCTCCTTCGCATGCTCTTTTCGTGACGTCATCTTTTTACCTCGCTGCAGTGACCATGAAGAATGGCAGCGTTGGCTGGCCAGTGGACAAGCCCTCTTCTTCCGGAGCTAACGGAGTGAATGTTCCCTCCATCAACAGCATCAGTTTCTCGGAAGGGGACCTCCTGCTTCAGGTGGGTGGTGATGAAGTCATCAGTCCGCTAGCCAATGGATTTCAGCCTCCGTAGTCAGCTCCTTTGTGCTCACAGATGATTGACTGGCCCAATGCATGTGATCTAATGTTTTTCCCTAAGAAGTGCGAAAACTGAATTAATTCAGCAGTTAAAGTACAGCATACAGGCATGGCCTTAAAGCTCAGTTAGTGGCAAAGACCCAAATAGATCTTACATGACTAGCAGAACTGACTTACAGGAATGATAATATAAGCAGCCTAGCCATATGAACATTCACTAACATTCTGCTGGTGGCAGCTGTCCCAATCTGCCTTTCTAGAGAAGCACTTGTTGTATGCATGAATTATGGTCTGTCTAAAGCCCAACAGACCAAACTCACAAGGCACTGAAGAAGCACCCACTGATGATAATACCTGCAGCAAGAAGAAGATGGATACAAAACATACAAAAGCTATGAAAAAAGATCTCCAGCCCTCAGTAGTGTGATTACATTTAAAGAGATCAGTTGGTTTGGGGCTGCATGCATCCCGTGTACCAACCCACATGGGAATTTAAAGCCATGTTTTAAAGCCGAGCGTATAGAGGAGGTGTCATAGTCCTGGAAGCGGCTAGCAAAATACTGAGTTATTACGAGTATTGGCGACCGATAATCCCGCCCCAGAAACTACGGGACGTAACAGAGTGCACCAATCCCCAAGATTAGCAAAGTTAATTTCGTAATATGCGTGCGATGCCTTCTTGAGTAAACACACCTGACTTGAACGTGTCAGTACTTCACCACGGTTATTGAGCGTTGGGGTCTGGAGAGCATTCGCCAGCCCTCTCATGATGACAAGTCAAACTGAAGCAAGGCCTAACAGGCAGCCTGGAGACACCCACTTTCTGGGTCCTTTTCGGCTGACACTGCTTCTCGTAACGCTCTGCCTCTCAGCTAGCCGGTAACCTCCCTCTCAGTATTTGGTGTTGTTTAATCTGGAAGAACCCGGAAGGATCTTTTCGAAGCAAAACAAATACTGACTTAAAGTCAACGTAGCCCTGACTTGCTGAGTAGGATGCTACTCATTAGAGTCGCCAACAGGGCACCTGTCCTCCTCGCAGCTGGATCAGACATTCTCAGGCCTTGGGGAAATGGGGTCAACTGAACGACCAAAGCATGATGTTGAGGTTAAAAGCTTTGCGGTGAGAGCCAGCATGATCGTGGCTCTCAGCCTGCCTGCGTGTGGAAACAGAAACTAAGGGCTCGCAAGAAGACCCAGCATAGATGTGAAGGAAACACAGGGGAACGCAAATGATGGACCCAACAAGGCTGCCTTGACAGCTCTGTCACGGGGAACAATGTCTGACCTGTTTTGAAACATGGCGCTCTTATGCAATGTTTACTCTGCAAATGCAATGCCTTCATCTGTCAGACACCTTTCAGGTCTCTCTGTCATCCCTGGATTACATGGAAAATAGCCTTTTTGTGCCCTATATCCCTTAGTCTGTGATTCCACGCACAGGCAATATATGAATGCGAAGTGTCATCCACTGTATGTTTTCACTGTGTTTGCATGTGTGCGGCATGTATGTCAGCATGCGTAAGACTCCGTGTTTGTGTGTATATGTGTATCTACACGTTGTAAGTATGAGTGTATGCATGTGCACCCTCATATGAGACTGTGTGACTATGTCACGTGACTTTGACAGCCTTGGCCTTCCCCTCGATAGGCACTGAATGGCTTTGTCCTAGTGGTCACCTCAGAGGGATACGTCTTCTACGCCTCCCCCACCATCCAGGACTACCTAGGCTTCCTTCAGGTGAGTGTCATCACCCTATCCTGAACTTAGCCTTTCTGCACTGGATGAGAGTTTGACTTGGCACCCTGTGGCATTCTTGTTTTACCCACCTGTTACCCAGACACGATAACAAGTTGCTAACTGAAATATCTGACAGAACCAGATGCATTTTTTTCCACCTGCAAAAAAGCTCAGAACCTGAGTTATATGGTTTCGCTGCCTTCTTTAGCTGTGTTTCACAATAGAACGGCCTGTGTCATTAGTGATGTAATCTGTGTACTTCTCCCTTTGCTGTGTTGGCCTCTTATGTTCCTGTCAGCACACCCATTTTGAAATCAGTATTCCACTCAAATTCACGCTGATCAGCTTGATACTGAATTAAGCAACCTCTAGCTATACCCAACCTGGACTTGATCCTGATATCTGTCAGCCTCAAACCTGCTATCTCTATCGGTAGAGAAGGGCATACAGCCAAGTCCCAGATGCCACAGTTCTTACAAAAACATTACCAATAATAATAAAACGCCAAGCTCAGTGTAGCTGTGCCCTCACACGCTGTTAGAGACCAATGGACCATTTCTCTTTACGCAATGAAACTGGAGTTCTGCCCAAAAATAGAACGTCAGCTCCAAATGGGGTTCGTCCTGTCTCCCTGCCGAACTCTTGATATCTGGCTGCTTGACTCACGTTTTCCTGTTTTGCAGTCGGACGTGATCCACCAGAGTGTATTTGAGCTGATACACACGGACGACCGTGCCATGTTTAAAAGTCAGCTGCACTTCGCCCTCAATCCCACCCAGTTTGCAGAGGAAAGCGATGGGGAAGGTATGTAATCTTCAGTGTCAAAGCAGGCACTCATGTTAGAGACTGCCAGATTGCTGGTGACTGTGGTCTCCCTGTTATTCGCAAACCAGCAGGCACACACAGCGGTGGCGGGCTGACCGCTGGCAGCGTCATCACCTATGACCCTCACCACATCCCCCCGGAGAACTCCTCCTTCCTGGATAGGAGCTTTGTGTGCCGCTTCCGCTGTCTCTTGGATAACTCCTCCGGCTTCCTGGTAATCCTCGACACCTGCTGCACCTCCCGTTTCGGCACCCTTTCATAAGCCTCAAGGGTCGTTGAGCCCTGAGCTCCTGACAGGAAGGAATAACACAGAGTGTGAGATTCTGACCTCCCCATAAGTGTGAGTCATACGGGCAGGTATGCTCTGTGTAAGGGGCTGGTCATCTCAACCTTCAGAAGAGTCAAGGTCCCAAAGGTTCAGTCACTCCTGTCTGTCATCCCCATGCCGCTGTCCCCTTTCATCCAAGCCATGACTTGAGATATTGATGGTGTAGGTCAGAAAGTTTTGTGCGTGGGTACCGACTACCAAGGCTACCCCTGTAAGCTTCAGCTGGACATAGCATAAATTCCTAAACTGAGAATTCTTTGGAACAAAGGTTTTGAATCATTACTATTACAGGTTAATGATGATGTTTCTCCTAGAGAATGTTGTTTTGAATGGCTACAGCCACCAAGTGTCTGTTCACATATGTCTTATGACTTACGACGTCTTATGACTCCATTGGGTCTGCAGAGCCTGACAATGTCAGTGATGATGGTGTTTAGTTAAGGCCAAACAGGCACAATGGAATATGTTTATCACATGCAATTATTTTCAGAGCAAACAGAATCCGTTTAGAGTAGCCCATTTGAACTGCTGGCTTTGTTTTTATAAAAGATGCTTTGAAATGGTCGCATTGTAATTCAATTTGTTTTAATCGTAAAAAAAGTCTTGGGAGAAGTGGAAAAAGAATCCACAGCACGTTTTCTTTCCATCCCTGTATCTCAGTGCCAGAAGTATGGGACTGACTCAAGCTACTCGTGTCGCTCTCCCCTCCATCCAGGCCCTGAACTTCCAGGGGCGTCTGAAGTACCTGCATGGACAGAACAAGGTGGCCGAGGACGGGACTTTGGCTAACCCTCAGTTGGCCCTGTTCACCATTGCCACCCCACTGCAATCGCCCTCCATCATGGATATCCGGATTAAGACACTGATCTTCCAGACCAAGCACAAGCTGGACTTCACGCCTATAGGGATTGATACCAGGTACCACAGAGACACGATGTGTGCTGTTAATAGTGGGTATTAATAGAGCACCTCTCCCAACTTAGCTTGTGTGATTCTTCTCGCAGGGGGAAGGTGGTTCTGGGATATAACGAGATCGAGCTGACAATGAGGGGATCCGGATACCAGTTTATTCACGCAGCAGACATGATGCACTGTGCAGACAACCACATCAGGAGTAAGTGTTCACATGCTGCTCATCTGCATGACTAGTAAAAGATAAAGCCAAAGGCAGCCAGGTACTGTCACGGAAAACATGGATCAGCTACGACTATGGTTTCATATCTAGCTGAAAGAATTTGACGTGATCGACTTATTTAGTTGTTTGAATTAGTTAAGTTGCTACACTTATGAGTGTCTCCTTAACTTAAGATGACACTCGGGTGAAGTCCCACTTTCTCCATCCCTTTCTTCTGAGATATTTCCTATCAAAGGTGTTCAAACCTGACTGTGTCCTTCTTGTTCCTCAGTGATAAAAACTGGCGAGAGTGGCCTCACAGTCTTTCGGCTGCTGACTAAGACAGAGGGCTGGGTCTGGGTTCAGGCGAACGCACGGCTTGTGTTCAAAGGTGGTCGGCCTGACTTCATTGTGGCGAGTCAGAGAGCCTTGACGTAAGTAGCCGACATCCTGCACCCGCCAAATCCTGAGATATCCACCCCCAGCTTCCTATGATGACCTCGGTCTCTCTTCACAGAAACAAAGAGGGGGAGGAACACTTCAGACAGAGGAAGATGCAGCTTCCCTTCAATCTTGCCACGGGAGAGGCGGTTCTATATGAGACTGGGCCAACATTAGACATACCAGACATCAACGCCGAAACTACTAAGATCCAGAATATGGCTGATGCACAAGGCGTGGATCCCAACTCACTCCTGGGGTTGATGCTGAAACAGGATCAGTCTGCATACCTCCCACAGCCTGACCCTCAGATCTCCATGGACCGAATCTTCATGGATAGCCATGCAGTGCTCAATGTCCCGAGCAACTACTGTCAGTTTGGCACCCCAAGGCCTGACAGCAGAGTCAAGAAAGAAGTGCCAGCTAAAGCCATGAAGGAGACTCTGGAACAGATCTTGGAAGACTATGACGCCCTCAGGGATCTGGAAGTGGGTGCAGAAGAATTGGAGGAATGGGAGAGTGCCTTGCTGAAGATGAACATCAGCAACAGTGATGGACCTGTAGAGCTTGACAGCATCCTCACTGATGACATTCTCTCGTATGTGGAGGATGCATTTTTCTCGGGCAAAGTAGACAGCCAGTATAGCCCTGAGCAACCCCACTCCAAGGCTTTTGTTGAAACACCACGGTGCCTGCAAGGGCTAGAGCTTCAGGATACAGAGCTATCTGACAATGTACCTATTATCAATCAGAATGGTTTGATGAGGGTGAGTACCCAGAACCTGGTAGGAACAGGAAGCCCAGGCCTCAGCTCAGAGGATCTCCTGCTTTATGAGCTGAATGATCCCACGCAGCAGACACAACCAGAAAGTGTGTTCACTAAAGTTTGGGACACACCAAAAGTCACTCTCCAGAATGGTTTTAGTGGCAATGACTATGGATCTTGTGACCAGATGCAGAACCATGGCCTTCCCAGTCCAGAGGTTGGTTTTACCCTCACAAAGCAGAATGGCTTGGGACCGTACTCTCAAGTACCTGTGCAACCAGCTTGTCACGTCTACCCGAATGGCACAATTCGGTCACTACACAACCACATGCAGCTCACAATGATGGGCCACTCGATAGTGTTCCAGCAGCAGAATGGCACTGATGTTTCCACTCCAATGTCCTCCAATCAGGCGAGAGACTGGACCCCTCCCCTCCCAAACACTAACTTTACAGGCGGTCTGGCAGAAGTCTGTACCCCCAACATGAGTCCCTCAGATGCCAGCTCCTTTCAAAGGCATTTCCCACCTCAGACCCAGACCAGCCAAACTCAGAGACTGCAAGCCTGGCAGCATCAGATGCAGCTTCCCCCAGCCATGCAGAATGGACACCAAAGTCTACCTAACGGCTATGGCCAAAATGGCACTTTCCAAGGGAACACCCTCAGGGGCCTCTCGTCACCGAACGCACAAGCCCGAGGCACTGGCTGCAGGCTCAAAGCCAGCATGTCCGCCATGTCTAGCACACCATACTGTCCCCAGCTGGGGCAGTCAGACCCCCTGCCTCAGGCCGACAAGAGCTGTATGTTCGAGGGCAGCTCACTGCCACCCATCAATGGGACACGCTTCAGTCACACAGGACTCTTCTCATCCCAGAAGGTGACACTTCAGTATGGCCAGACTGCAGTGCCACCCTCCTCCGTCTTCCAGAGCAGCACAGACGGGCCCAGGGTTGATGCACTCAGGGTGGTCCAGAAGGATGGTGTCATCACTGGCCTGTCATGCAAAATGACCACTGGCTTCTCCTCGGAGAACCTCCAGGCCCAGCAGCAGTACCTCAGCCCGACAGAGGTAATCATGCCTCCTGTTCGTAGTGCTGTCCGGGGGAAAGATGCATGTGCTTTCAGCTTGTGTGTATGAAGTCATGACCTCATCCTAACATTTCAGTTTTGCCTTTAGTTGACCAGCATTCAAAGCTTCACACCTTGATGTAAATAAACATTGATTTGTCAAAATCGATTTTCAAAAATGTTTATTCACTCACTACTGCTATCATTTTGTTCAAGCAGTAACACAAAAAAACCTAGAAGTGTGAACTTGTTTTCTTAGTCATTATAACAAGAATCAAACATTTGGCTAAGTATGTTAATATATACGAGAAATTTAGCACTAGAGTAAAAATAATACTACATTAAAATATAAAATATAGCAGCTCCGATTGCAATATTCATATTAACTGACTAATATACAAGCTTTGCATCTTCTTTGGAGAAATGCATTTATTTAAATGCAGGACAGACATCGAATTGAACTAGATGGTAATTTCATCTCTTACAGTATCTGCCATGGCTTTGACAATCAGTCCAGCTCCCAGCTGTTTCATGTATGGGTTGATGAGAATATCTTTCCTGGAAAACTAGTAATAAAAGAGTAGCCTTTATCCAGAGGGAATTTCCATAAAAAACAGGGATGCGAAATGAGACCGGAGCTGTAGTTTAAAGAGGAGTTTGCTGGTGTTCTTCATTGCAGAGCTCTGTGCCTTCATCTTGTTATTCTTCTTAATGTTTTCCACAGGTACCAGGCAGTTTGACAGGAGAAAATGCAACTTTTGCCTTCCCTGCTATTATAAATGGGACAAATTTTTTACCCGAGAGAAATCCGACCAATTGCTGTGACTTCTAATGGGGGGTGTCCTTGCCTGAGAGAACAGAACATCCTGGGTGCCATGGACATCCACCTCCTCATTCTCGGCATGGCGCCGGCTCTGGTTAACCCTTCGGCGCCGTCGCCCGCCCCGCACACCATACCTTCCCACGGCCTCACATCGGCACCTTGTTACTTGTCTTTGAGATCTGTTTTCTGTTACTCCTGCCCAGACTCCCACTTTATTGTCAGCCCTGACTCAGACTCTGTGGACGTGTCAGTAAGGTGGAGGGGTGCAGTCCCTCAGATTTTGCAAAGGGAATCTGCTAAGAGAATGAGACCACACTGAGTTTCGAAACACACACAAACTCTCCCTGCACACAGCCGGAATGTGAAAGGAATCCATCCCTCTCTGTCTCATCTAACATTCAAAAGCTGTAATGCATCAAAGTATTTGTACTATATTTTACACAACATTAAAAAAAAAACATATTTCTTTCATGTACACAAAAATATGTAGTGGCTGTTGTCTATTATCATCCTACTATCCCGTTTTTCTTTTTTTGTTGAAATAATAAGATTAAATTTAATCAGAATGTTTCGATAAAATATTTATACAGTTTCATTTTGTCATGTTGCCATTGAGCCATTTAAAAATTCTTTGTCTAGTTTTCTCCTCCACGGATGCTGCTTTCATCTCTCTCTGTGTGTGCTTCTGTCAGTAAGATGGTGTTGATGGACTGTGTTGGAAACAAGTGCACAGAAAATGTATAGAAGATGTATGGATATATAAATTGGCAAGCAGCCAGGCAGTCAGTACAGTGAGATGCTGCACAGATAATGGAGCAGTAGGCAGAATAACGTGGCTCTTAATCATTCTAGGCTTGTTCCTCTCCTCCTCACATTAGTTCTTACTACGAGGGTCCAGCTCAACACTGTTTACACTAATGGCAGCGTTTGCTGAGAACTAAGGCTTTTCTGGCAGTCACGCTTAGCTGGAGGAAGTTATCCTTCAGCACGGAGCCTGACATCGCGCTTATGGTTTTTTAAGTTAACCACTGCAGTACTGAGAGAAGTGGCCGCCGCGGTCTTTTCTAGAACAGCATCGGCGATTAAGGCATATTTTGTAAATATACCAAAACTGAATATGTTGTGTACATTTATTTTATTCGCTGTGAGGTTAAGATGAAAATGACTGACCGGTTTGTTCGTGTATTGATGGGAAATCCCCGAACCCACATGCAGGTTTGATGCCGTTGCTGTAATTAAAGAATCTTCGCCCTGTATGCCATGTTTCGTGTTTGTCATTACATAGCTGAGGGTATAAACATAAATGAGACATACACTTTAACGCATTTTGTGCAGTTGTCACCATAAATAGGTGCTAAGTAGGAGCAAACTGGACTCTCCAGGTTACCTGTCCGCGCACGCGCTCTTCGCTACTTCTCCCTAAAGCAGAGATGTTTTTGGTTTTACTTCTTCCGTAGTTTTTTTTGCATGCTGTTCTTGTTATTTTTTTTCTCTTGTATTTGTTTGTGAAAGGACGCTTACCGTGCCTTGCAGTGAAGACAAGGAAGTAATATGGCAGCTATCTTTCTTTCCCAGCTTTTTCCTGATTGCATTGAGTCTGTCACACTGTGTCGCAGGAATGGCACAAGCGTACCGCAGTAAACGTACCACAGTGTAAAAGAAAAAGAAACGTGAGAATGCAGGAACATTTACGCACATTTATGTGGAGACATTGCAGACAAGCAACATGTACAGTGCAGTCGTGATTAACTAAAAGGCTTTAAGTTATATACCTTATATTACATGTCCTGTTTACTTTTCTGGTTTGCTTTATCCTATAAACATGCTATATCAAGTTTCAAACCTACGTAGAGACATTCAAAACTGTTTTTATCTTTCTCCTAAATTAGCCGAAACGTTTCCTTTTTGTGTATTTCATATTTTATTTTATTTATTTTGGAAAAATCCGTGCATCCCTTTTTCGGTTTCCTCTTCTCGTCCTTACCCCGTTTTCACGGCGACGTGCGCGCGCCGCTACCCGTGCCTGGCTCTCGTGCACCTGCACGCCTCCCTTCACTCTGTCTCCCTGTCCTGCTCGTTTAATTGGCGATTACAGTATGTGGCCGTGCCTTTGGTCAACGAACAGTATCAGTATATTATGTACAGTGTCTTGTATCGTTTTAGTATCGTGGTTTTGTAAAAGCCCTGCGTTATATTATGTTGTGCATTTTCTACAACACTGCTTGATATGTAGGTTTTCTGTGACAAAATTTATTCTTTATATTTTTTAGATAATTCAGTATGTATTACAAGTTTTATTCTGCTTTGTGCGATGTATTAAACATTACCCCATGCCTCTTCGATAGTAATGTTTCTTTTCTGTACAATTAAGATGTTTTTGTCTTTACGCACATTTAACAAATAACCGTGCCTTGCTGATTTCCCAAAGAATGCACAAATAATGGAATGGCAGAATTCTAATAAAATTCCCTTAAGCATTTACACTGGTATGTGCGTCACATTGTTAAACTGACTTACGTTTCAACTTTACATTGGTCTCTACATGTAGTATAAGTGTATTGGCCCAAGGCCGTATCACTTATTTGCATTCAAGATCTTATTTTTGACCGAAAGCAAAATTTTTATAGTTAAAATATTTGTGACCACAAGGGGGCACGTGTCTGTACAAAGAAATCTTCTGCCAGTAAAACTGAGAGGTAAAGAGCACTTTAAAATATGTCGTACATCCATCTTCCAACCACTTCTTCAGGGCACTTGAAAATATGAATGCATCAGAGTTCAAAAGTGTATTCAAAGTAATTCAGCTGGTATAACACAGCAACATCTGGGCCAAGACTATCACTTAGTGTCCTCAGTTAAACCCACATATCAGTTGATTAATGTCGGAACAGGGTTCTCCTAATGGGTACGAGCCCTGCTTGCTATAACCTGCCAAAGCCATCCTTTCCCTTCAGCTGATACATTCAGCAACAGCTTCTGCTTCTGGTGGCGGCCATGGTCTGCCGGTCACAGGTTTCCCCCTCTTATCACTCTTCACCGTCTCTGACACGGATGCCGTGTCTGTTGGTAATTGCGGGACTCGTCTCAGTGTCAGGTCAGTACAGGCAGAATGCACCTCAGCAGATCTTCCCCTCTGCTCCGCTTCATGGCAATATTTTTGTAACCCTGCAAATTTCCAGCTAGTTCTAAGAATAGCAGGGGAAACTTTACTTCATTCAGTAAGAATGCATCTGAGGAAGTTTGGTGAAATGGTCGTTTACTAGAAAAGAATAAAAGGAAAAAAAACAATTGCTAGTCTGGGTTTGTCTTAGAAATGACACTGGTCCATTCAGAAATACATTTTGGCTTTACTAGAACATAAACTAACTCAAGACGTTTTCAAGAAATTCAGCAGCCGCCAGTGCAAAGTACAGTGCTTGCGTGCCAGATTATGGTTTTCACTCAAAACCAATAAAGGAAGTTTTTGGTTGTTTTGCGCAACTGATACTTTCGTTAACTCTGGAAGAGGCATGGGAAGAAGCCAGATTGTTTTGAATGTTTTCAAAGTCTCCGTTTGGGGTTCTGCTTCGTCTGGCAATGGGAAGGCATATTACTGCCTATCCCTAAAGACTACAGTTGTCCTGGACACCATCACACTAAGAAATAAAGACCCGTTTTGCCTCCTGTTACAGTACTTACAATGGTACGAATGACAGCAATAATGGTTACACTGCTGAAAGACTATGTGGAGCCTCCGACACTGTGAGTATTTGAAAGGGATTTAGTTATACAGGTGAAGTACTGAAGCATGACATACAATTTGCACTAAATGATTGTGTCTGTGCTCAAACAAACACCAGTATTCATTTAGCTGTCTGGAGCATCCAGGGACAGAGCGAAGAAAAAAAAAACTTTTAATCTCAATTTCTCTTTGCCTCATTTCGGAGAAGTGAAACCGCAGGCTTACACAGCGCTGTGTACAAGTCCAAATGCAAACCAGAACCTGGTCCATTAAAGGACTTCTGCTGATAAATATTTTTCCGGAGCGTGGTGGTGGATTGGACTTGACGGTGCTCAGACAAGCGAGCCTGATATCCATTTACACTCTCGTAAGCCCACAGGCAGCTTAACCAAGCCCTGCTCGAACCCAGGTGAAACAACCACTGGGGTGTTACATATTAGGGGCAGAGTGTGGCTCAGCGGGTTAAACGGTGCCTGTGAGCAAGGCCCTTAAGCTCCCTGGGCGCCCCTTGAGGTGGCTGCCCTTCATGGCCAAGCTTGCACTCATGGAGAGCAAGGTTAGGGGAGGTGAGAAGACAGTTTCCCCACGGGGATCAATAAATTATCAATTATTATTAGCCCACAGCATTTGTAAGGGTTAATCCCAACCTGACACACAAAACTCATTCGCTTATAGGATCTACATGTGGTCCACTAATGCCAGTCTGGAAGGAGATTGATCAGAAGGTCCAGCACTGGTCTTAATACATGGTGGTGGCAGAGTTAATGAGACATATAAGTTACTCGTTGTCCATGAGGGGGCTCAGTCCACAGCAGTATTACCCAACACCTACAGGGTTGAGGGTTCTAACTCGGCCTCCCCTGAAGCTGGGCTAACTAGTCTCTCAATATCACCCACAATGTGTGTGTGTGTGTCCCTTCCGAGGTATACCCACGTCTCATGACCTCTGCTTTCTGGAATAAGCAGCAGCCACTCCTACAGCCCTTATCAGCATAAGCAGTTAGAATGTAGTCTTTGAGATTTCACTGCTGATGAATATTTGAAAGAAGCATTTAACCTGAACCGCTGCAGTAAGATGTCCTTTTGTGAACAGCGCGTGCCTCGCGTTTCATTGTTTCCCGGTGAAGTTTGACACGACACCTTTTTTGCAGCACACACTACTTACACCTGTCAACATGCTGATGCGTTTCTGGGCTCCTGGGTTGAATATGCACCAGTAACAGTGTTAAAGTAAGTGACTTTTATCATGACTGGCCACATCAGCCTTCCTTCCCATGTATAAAGCCGTTCATTTTGTATCAATCACAGAGAAACGACAGAATCATACATAACTCTTTATTTTAAGCAGGCATTTAATTGAGGCAAAGGTGAATAGTGGTACATATATGAGTGACCAAAACAGGAAAGAGACAGTGAAATGCTAAGTGTGGCTTTGCACTTACCGGAGCTGCCTCCTGCCGCAGCTGCTCATGCCGGATTTTTTACTGTTATTTTTTAGCGGTTACTGTTCTTTGCAGCCGTGCTCGCAGTCATACTGAGAGTCTGCTGATTGTTTCCCTCCTTCCTCCTCTGCTATTCAGTGATTTATTTCCTGATCTGAGTCTTTTCTCGAATTTCATGAAAACCCACGGCCGCTATTTTTTTGAAACAATGAGAGGTTTCGTGTGGTTAATTACCGTAATTTTTTGCACTGATTAAATGTATCAAGGTTTCCAATGCTAATCTTTTTTTTCTCTTTATTTAAAGATATAAATTTGGTGGCTGGCTGTCTTCTGCCAGGAGCGGGCATGGTGGTTAAGGATCTGTAAGAGACAGCTGTAGGACAGCAGAGCATGTACTGTACCTCCCAGCTTTGGACTGAAATACAGATGAGACAGATTACTGGGCAACCCATAGAGACACAAAGATAAAGCAAATCCTTACTCATTAAGTCAGAAGAGGGGCTCCTTTCACAGTTTACTGAGGGTCACATGACATGTAAAGGGATAGTGTGCTTCTCTGCTAGCCATCCATGCCCCTTACTTGAGATTGAGACCTACTAATAGGGTACAACTAACTAACCAGTATGTCTGCCAGCTACCAGACCTCTGCAGCCCAGCAACAAAATGTAACCAACTAATTTATTGTATATAATATTAGCTGTGATGACACAGTATAAGTGAGGTGCGCTCAAAGATATTTGAATAACTGATGAGTGTCATGTGGTCTCCTTATTCTCATCGTTAAACTTAGATCCATATTTTTGCGGTGATCACAGTGTGGCATGCTGCATTCTGTGGAGCACTCTAATATCTTCCAGGGAAAGAAACCTTCCCACTTTTTGGCTGAAGAGCGACTGCAACATTACTAGCCGTGAGTGGATCTCCCCTCACAATGCTGCTGTGCCCCTGTGCCCTCCTTGTGCATATGTGTGTGTGTGTGTGTGTGTGTGTTTGCATAGATCCCCAAAGTGTGGTAAAACCTGAACCTTTCTTACTTTTGGGGACATTTTTTCAGGTCCTCATTTGGATAACCTCAGTTTTATAAAAAATCTCTGAATGCGATGAAAAAAGTAAAAATGCCAAAACTCTTGTCCTTTGGTTGGTTACTTATGGTTAAGGTTAGGGCTGAGTTGGGGTTAAGGGTGTCATGACTGGGTTTAGGGTTTTTCCCATAGAATTGGACGGGCCCCATTTAGATATGTACGTGAGTCTGAGTGTGTGTGTGTACCCAATGTCCCCACAGTGTGATAAAAACCAGTTATTTTCTACCTTGTGGGGACATTTTTTGGCCCCCATAAGGATTACACCCAATCAAAAAGTCTCATATTATGTTTGGTTACTTATGGGTAAGGTTGTCAGTAATTGTGGTGTCATGTTTGGTCATTTTTGGTTATAGTTAGGGCTGGGTAGGGGTTATGGGTGTCATGTTTGGTTACTTATGGTTATGGTTAGGGCTGGGTAGGGGTTATGGGTGTCATGTTTGGTTACTTATGGTTATAGTTAGGGCTGGGTAGGGGTTATGGGTGTCATGTTTGGTTACTTATGGTTATGGTTAGGGCTGGGTAGGGGTTATGGGTGTCATGTTTGGTTACTTATGGTTATGGTTAGGGCTGGGTAGGGGTTGTCATGTTGGGATTACAGTTTTCAGTTGCACTAAACTTAAGGGTGTTCTATGACAGCTACATGACACGAACACAAGCCCTTCATGACAGCCGACAAAACTTGTCATAAGCATTTATAAAGGTTTGTTATAACTCTCATAGCTGTCATAAATGGGAGTTCCCTATGTCAGCATTTGTGACAGTCACGGAAGTTGGAACAAACCTTTATAAATGACAAGTTATGTTGGCTGTCATGAAGGGCTTACCTTTGTGTCATGTAGCTGTCATAGAGCACCCTTAGGTTTTCCCTACAGAAATGAAGGGACAGTCCCCGCAAAGACAGGAATAAAACCTGTGTGTAGAGTCAACGAGTGGAAATTCAGCATCTTTGCTCCCTGCCTTCTGGACAACAGGAACTCCAGGGCAACGTGTGAGAAGACAGACACGACTTGGTTGCTAGGCACCAGCCAATGAGATATACCCTGAGGTAGGTGGGCTCATTTTAAAACTCGTTCTGAGTCAAAACTCCATGTCCAGGGTCCCAACACTAACCCAATGTGCCCCCAACCCAAAAAACAGGTCTTTCCCATTCTGACAGCTTTATCCCACATGGACCGTGCTTTACTGTGTCCCTGCAAACAACAGTTCAGCTCTGACAGATCAGCAAAAACATGCATGGTTGATATGTCAGGACCCCCAGTAGACCGCAGTGTGCCACAAATTTAGGAGCATTCCACCACAGCCATCCCCCGCCCCAGCTTACAGATAAAAGGGGATCATTATTATTATTCACATGAGAGCCCCCCCCCCTCCCCCCAGGTGTCTGAGAACAGGCTGGACCCTGCACACAGGGTGTTTTTAATAAAGCGAGCTTCAAACACATTCCTCACTGTTTTCTCACTGTGGGATATACATGAAAAATATTTTCCAAAGCATATTTACAATTTTTTGTGAAGTTGTTTCCAAGAAGCAGCTTCAGTCCAGTTGGTACGGTATCAGAGCCACCCTCATATATGATGCTTCTCCGTGGGGGACTTTGACCTGTTTGTGTGCCTGCAGTCTAGTCCGAGAGCATCTTATGATCACTGCATGTTGTGGTCAGATGACACTGGTTACATAGTCCTTTTGTTTTGGGGTGTTTTCCCCAAAACGGCCCATCTCCGTTTTCCATTCTAGAAACTACCATTTTCTGTATGTGCTGGATAATGAGGCTTACCTGCTTATTCACAGGGGACTTCTCTCCATTACTACCTTATTTGGAGGGGACGCTGTCTCAGGTGCCGCCCCTAGGCCTCACTCCTCCTCTGTCCACGTACACTCCATGGTTACTGAAGAATGTTATGGGGGGCCTTTGTGGTGTCATCCCATGCCGAGAGGCTCAGGGCCCTTCAGGTCTTCAGAGGCCAGTGCCAGCAGACCCAGGGTGCCCTCTGAGGAAGAGTGCAGAGGCGCTTTTCCCAGAATCCCTCAGGATCCACAGCTTCTGGTTGATGTCTCTCTTTCTTTATTCTCTTGTCGCTGTCATATTTTTGCCGTGACATTACTGGGTGCAGGTTCTGCCAGATCACAGAGTCTTCGTCTGCATGACTGGTTCTGACATCGCTGATGGTGGTGGGCTGTTCATTGTGCCCATCAAGCACACACTTAGATCTGGCCATCTTTCCCAAAGATACGGATTCCAAGATGTTAATAAATGTCGCTAATTTATACTGATGAAGGACTGGCAAAGGTTCTCTTCACTAAGTGTGGTCTGACCGGTTTGTAAGGATGATGTAAGGATGATTTGTCCAAAGGCTGTTTCTCAGAATACGCTAATGATCCCTTTGAGGGATCTGAGTTTTCCTTCTGAAGCTTCAGTTCACTTATAAATGAAAAGGCTATCTGGGCGTTTTCTGGACATGGAAATGTGCTGCTAGTTTGCGTGCCTGACGGCCTGCTCAGAGCGGGCTGATTCCCGTAAAGGCCATGGGAATGAGACGAAAGTGAGCCCACCACTCGCTTTGGGTCCTGGAGATCGTTGTGGCACATCTGGGCGAATCAGAGCAGTGTCACGGCTTCCCATGAGCACCGGAGATGCTCCGCGTGTGGCCGTGCGTTCCCTGTGTCGTCCAAAGACACAAGGCTGTCTCGGAGGGGCTGGAGTGAGGTCCACAGGGACCCCGGCTTATGTTTATGTCTCTGGGTGACGTCTTTATTTATTTTTTTCAGAAGCAACCGTGAACTTAAATAAACCCACAAAATCCTGGGAGGGTCTTGTTTGGTTTTTCTTTTTTGGATTTTTGAGGGTATGAGTCACCAAACTAAAAGGACAATTTGCTGTAACATCTTAGTCATAGATACCTGTGGGGCCCAGAGAGACAGAGATAGTTACGCCGTGATTGTATTGTTGTTAACTCCATTTAAGATACCCTTTTGGCTGTCCCGCACTTGCCTTTATAGCATTGTACACCATTGTCATTACACCTGCAGGTCCCGACACCATGGGCTGTGATAACAGCTGCTAGAATGTTAAAGGTAGCATCACCCCAGTGACAGGGCACCTACAGGCGGTCACCTACAAGCAGTCACACAGCGGGGTGTAATCACAGGGTCCTGGGGCATCACGTCAGGGTCACGACAGACACTGTCCCTCAGCCTTAATTCTCTCCCATGATTTATGCCTAAAAACATTGCACTTCCTCTGTACAAAATCTGCCAATAAACAGATGATTTCTTGGCCTGGAATTCCCCACAAGCGTCACGAAAGGGAAGAGAAAAACAGACTTATTTTGGTCTGTGGAAATTTCCACCAAAGCCAAGCAGGATTGTGTCCGTGCTGTAGGGGTCTCGAATTCCCTAATAGCAGCTACGGTGTCAGCGGCTCCTCCCAAACGTTTTCGCAAGGGCGGGGAGTTTTGTGATAGACCAGCTGGATCACTAGGGAAGCCATCCCTAGAGACAGAAAGTCACGGAACATGGAAAGTTGTGGCCTCGTTCCCTGTGATTGTTGTAGTTGGTCAAACGGGGGCAGCATGATTAGCGGAAGGCAAACACTTGGAAGGCTGGGGGGGCGTTTGTCAGCTCAGATTATTACAACCTGGCTGCCTGCATTATGCAGGTTTCCTGTGCTAATGTAAATGGGGGGGGGGCAGTATGATGTCAGGTAGGCAAGGAGCTTGGGTGGTTTGTGAGGCCTGGGCTGGCACAGGGCCCGTGCCCCATTGAGATCATACCTGGGGGAAGATGGGCCGCATAAGGGAGGCCGCACTGCATCCTGGGAAATCCTCAGCACATGGCCAGCACATGATGAGATGTGAGGTGACTCGAAACAGGTAATCCTACCCTCACTTGGCCTGAGCGCTTTGAGGCAAGTCACCTCCATTTGTCCAGTGTTTATGCTCCGCTGAGTTTAATCATCACCAACTAACGTGAGCTCAGTTCCGCTTCATCCGGTTTGCTGTTTCACTCGTGAGTTCCACCGTGAGACTCGCACCAACACTGTGTAAATACTGTCTAGGATCCCTCTGACTCTCTCTTCCTTTATCACACACTGTAGCACACTTCAGTAACCATGACAACAGCTAAGCCATATGATTGGTGGACAGTTGGGTGCCCTGTTGCTGGTTTGTCCCTGGGGTTGTAAATGTGTTCCTCTCTCTCCCTGCCCCCCCTCTCCCACACTACCTTAAGGACTTTAGGAGACTGGGGGGGGCGGGTGCTGTAGAAGCCGATAGTGGCATGTCATCTGGGATTAGCACACGCCCGGCATTAACGTCAACACAGTCCCAGCTGACTGTCAGGAGAAAGGCAGCCATTCCCATGCTCATTTTGTAACGAGGCAGACCTCTGAGGTGGGTCATCAGTGTGCGATGGCCTGCCGTTTTCCCGTGACCTCAGAGCAACGGAGGGAAGTTGCAGATGGAAGTTCTCGTTCTTGCAGAGGCACTAAATGAGCACCGTAAACAGCCTTCTGCATTCACTGGGTGCAGTGTGATTGGCTCATGCTTGTATTTATGCCTGTGAAGCCATGCAGAGGAAAAACATTCATTATTATTCATATTCAGCTAATTGTAGAGTTCTCTGCCTATAACGTGCCTCCAGGATGGCGCTGGATTCAATGCTGAAGACACTCAGATTACATTTGCAGTTCTGTGGCACAATAGTCCCCCCTTTTCAGGCTAGAGGGTCTGTGATGGACTCTGAGATGTGGCAATGGACTCTGTGATGGACTCTGTGACAGAGTGATGGACTCTGTGATGGGGCAATGGACTCTGTGACAGGGTGATGGACTCTGTGATGGGGTGATGGACTCTGTGACGGGGTGATGGACTCTGTGACAGGGTGATGGACTCTGTGATGGGGTGATGGACTCTGTGACGGGGTGATGGACTCACAGATTCACATAAATAGGTCAGAGCGAATGCCTTTATACATCCATAGATGTCAGCTCTGCCTTCCACAGCAATTAAAGGGCTGGCAATGTGTCATGTTTACCAGTGTCTGGAAATTCCTGAGTACCTGACATGGGGGGGGGGGGTGCATGTCTCAAGAGGGCTGCACTCTGCATCCCCTCATAGCCACTCAGTGCTGAATTATGGACAAGCTGAAAAGCAATGAATTATTCACTGGGCAGCAGTAGAGAGAGAGGTGTCCATTGACATTTCACGTGAACGACTAAACAGTCCTACAGCACATTGTGTCTGTGCTCAGGCCTGTGTCTCTCTGTTTGTACGCTGCAGTCCTACAGCACATTGTGTCTGTGCTCAGGCCTGTGTCTCTCTGTTTGTACGCTGCAGTCCTACAGCACATTGTG
>JAODKM010000001.1:50710483-50723014 GCA_026780845.1 Petrocephalus sullivani
GGGGAGAGAGAGGGGGGGGGGGGGGGGGGGGGGGGGGGTGGGTGGGGGGGGGGGGGGGGTGGGGGGGGGGGGGGGGGTTTTGCCGCCTGTTCTGAAAGAGTAGCAGATGCCTGCCCATGGGGGGGGGGGGGGGGCTGAAACAGCAAATCCCCCCATCCGACCCCCCCCCCCCCACCACCAGCCCAGAGAGAAGCCTACACAGTGTAGTGATGTTCCAGCAGATCAGCTATCAGCTGTCAAAACATCACGCAGTCCTGCTGTTTGCGGAGCAGTCAGGCTCTCTGAAGCCACCCATGTGTCATCCCACCTGAACACTCAGCATGAAGGAGATCGGCCTGTCTTCAAGGATTTATTTAACAAAAGGAAGACTTGGAGGCCATATTAGGAAAAAATCGGCAATTCGAGCAAACTCTGCTGGGGAGGGAGCCTGCAGGCAGGGGGCTTTATCAAACTTTTTGTCATTCTGATCATGTCAATTATTATCTTGCGGTAGAATTCGCCCTCCAGACACCCACAGACTTGGGCAATGCTATTTAACGCTTAAGTTCACGGTTTAACGGTTTACAGACTGAAGAGAATAACTGCGATCCTCGGGCCCATTCGGAAGTGCGGTGAATAAGAAAAGTCAGGAGCTAAGGCGGCGATCGGACCGCACGCAAATGGCTCTTAAAGTCGCACTGCAATTGCGACAATATCATAAATAATCATACAATAAAAAAGATTCAAAGTGACACGAGGCTGCTTTCTGTATAATGTATATAATGTGTCCTCGCCGGGCTGTTTTAGGTGCGCCCCCCCCGGAGGGCCGCTCCCCGCCGCCGCCCCGCTCGGTATTCCGCCCACGCCCGCCGCCGCCCACGCCAGGATCTGCGTCACGCACAGGCGTGGGAGTGACACGGCGATGCAGCGAGAGCGGAATATCCCAAAGCTAGCGGCAGGGGAGGAGGGGGGAAACCGAGCGGCGCCCCGGCCCTCCGTACTAAACCCGTGCGCAGTGCGAAAGGCAGCAGACGGCGAGCCGGCGCGCCTCCGTGCCAGTGCGCGTCCCCGACTCGTCCGCGGAACCTGTCGCATCCCCCCTCCCCCCATCCCAGCGGGTCATCTGGTCAAAAAATCGCGAAAGGAGTCAGTGACAACTGGGACACCGGGACGCAAGAGCTTTGGGGAGGTAAGTGACAGGGGGACGGGGACGTGCGGGAGCGCGCCGCGGAGCCGCCGGTGGGCTTTGCGCGCTTGGAGCCGGGGCTTATGCTGCTCTCCGTCGGGCACATAGGGTCGCGGCAGACGGGTTCTGACTCCGTGGGGGTGAATCCCAGCGAGATGCAGCATGGTGGGTGTGTGGGAGCAGCTGTGTAAATAGGCATTATAAGAGCGCGTCTTACACCGTGCAGCTGGTAACTTTGGAGAGAGGAGAGAGCGATTGTGCCCAAACTTTGTGAGCGGTGTTAGGAGATGCGCCTGGCCGAAGGTGAGACCCGATCCGGCTTCTTACTGCATCTCCATCCAAACTAAGGAAACCCTGCAGCTTGTCTCTTTGGTGGAAAGCATGCTGGAAGTTCATGGCCGATCGGATTCTGTGCTTCATCACCTACTCGCTGTGTCTGAGTCTCACATCTGTATATTAACGCGGCGCAGGTGCAAGGCTACTTGTCGCAACTTTATGTCTGACATAAAAGTGACTGTTTAGGCATGCATGCGATTTATTTTGCATTATGCCGGCATAGTGGCCACCAATGTGAATTTGGTGATTTTCTTTAGGTACCTGCTGTGCACGGTTGCAACAAAACTTGTTTCCTGGGTTTGGGAACCGGACCGAGCTGAAGGTTCCGTGCCGTTTCTTTTATACAGAAATATCCTGCTCTCGTGTATTGCTGTGGCAGATGGCACCCCGCACACCGGTACGATTTATCAGTGAAAGAAAGTACCGCTTGCAGCAGAAAGCGTGGTATGTCTTAGGGAGTGAGTGTGCGGAGCGGTGCGCGATGGCCCTCCCGGACGTGCATGCTGGCATGCACCCTGCCCTGGCACCCTTTGGGCTTCTCACCGTCCCTGTGCGTCGCTGTTCCCCCACAGCCGTCCGCGCTCCGCTCCCTTTCGCAGATCAAAGTGCCTGTCCGGGTCACCTTACTCAAGGTGACAAGGACGCAGGAGGACAGGCGCCGATGTGAATGAGTGCGGGCCCGTAACCGGCCGAGACTTACATACCCATACAGGCCACCTCCAGGGTGTGGAGGAGAGCATCCTCTGCTCCGAGTTCCACCTCCTTTTTTACCTTTAACGCGGGAGCAGTACCTTCACCTGGTGCGACTCGGGTTGGCTGCAGCCGAACGGTGCGTGTGCCAGGAGGGCCCGCCCACGCCCACACCGGCCCCTAGGCGGCGTGCTGCAGAGCTAGGCGGGGCGCCCCCCCGCAGGCTGGGGGCGCCGCGCGGCGCTCCTGCACCAGCCTCCTGACACACAACCTGTCTCAGCGAAGTCATCCCCCCCAAAATACACAGCTATTAACTAATACTAGGCAGATGTTTCGGTAACAAAAAATATGGATTGTGTCATGTCATGACATTAAACACTGTAAACATAAAAATGAAGAGGCCAAACACCCAGAAAATGCAGGGCTCTATGGGAGAGGGTTGTGCTCTTCCTAGGTTAATCTGTGCTGGTTTGTTGCCTTACAGAAACATGCATCTTCATGGTGTGATGACTGACAGGGCAATCTGTTTGTTTTGTTGCCTAGTTTCGCTTCCATGCACTGGACCGTTTCCACGGTGAATCAGAGTATCTTGCCCGAAGGTATAACATCAGCACAGCTTCCGGGTCCCGAAGCCGCTCACTAGTGCTCCTGTGTGCTTCTCTGGCTTTAATTACAGTTTAGTTTGACTCCTTGTCCCCCCCCAGGAATGGCGGCAGCTTTGCCCAGGACCCTCGGGGAGCTGCAGCTCTACCGCATCCTGCAGAGGGCCAACCTGCTGTGCTACTACGAGGCCTTCATCCAGCAGGGCGGCGACGACGTGCAGCAGCTGTGTGAGGCCGGCGAAGACGAGTTCCTGGAGATCATGGCGCTGGTGGGCATGGCCAGCAAGCCGCTGCACGTGCGTCGTCTGCAGAAGGCGCTGCGCGACTGGGTAACCAACCCGGCGCTGTTCAGCCAGCCGCGGGCCACACCCGTCTGCAGCGTGCCCGTCTACAACCCGAGGGAACGGGCGGGTCCCGACTCGGACGTGGCCCCCGACGCTGAGCCCACCCCCACCTCGCCCCGGTCCTGGGCCGAGCCCAGCCTGTCACCGGCCGATCCCGGCGTTCCGGGCTCCCCACTGGAGGTGCTGGACGCCGCTGCCGTGCGCTCGGTCGCGGAGTGTGTGACGCGCCTGGCGCACACGCTGCCCAAGACGGAGCTGGCCGAGGTGCGGGACCTCCTGAAGAGCAACAAGAAGCTGGCCAAGATGGTGGGGCACGTCTTCGACATGGCTGAGGAGGACCCGCGCCGCGAGGAGGAGGTGCGCAAGTATAGCGCCATCTACGGGCGCTTCGACTCCAAACGGAGAGACGGCAAGCAGCTGACGCTGCATGAGGTGAGCCTGCCGGGGCTTGACAGCCGGCCCCCTTCCTGGGAAAATTCTTTTTGCCCTGTTTCCTCCGGAGAGGGGAGCAGTCTGACCGCTGGCCACCGTCCCCCGCAGCTGACAGTGAATGAGGCAGCCGCCCAGCTGTGCATGCGCAACCTGGCCCTCCTAACACGCCGGGACGAGCTGTTCAGCCTGGCCCGCCAGGTGTCCCGGGAGGTCACCTACAAGTACACCTACCAGAGCAGCCGGTAAGGATCTGCCAGCTCCTTCTAACTGACCCCTGCAGGCCAGGGTTATAATGTACTTAAACTAGATTGTCAGATTTTAGACACCCAGTTTAACACCAATTAAAATCCTGTTAATTTTGCGCAGGAAATGACTTGCTAAGCAGGCTAAGTGCGTTCTGCGTAATCTTTCACACACACAAGTGGATCGTGTGATTGGCTGCCCAAGCCTGTGCACTCTCCAGAGACTCCGGGGTGATTAAATGCATCCTTCTGTCTTCCTGCAGACTTCATTGTGGCGACAGGGAGGATCCTTCACCAAAGAGGATAAAAACAGAGGTCAGTGGGGTCACGGAGCCATCTTGGTGAAACGATTAAGTCACAGCATCACGTTGCCCTCCGGTCTCTAAAAGCACAGAGCAGGAAGGTTAACGCATTTGAGCTGGAAATGAGTTGGGTCAGAGGGTGGATGCTCTCTCTGGCATGAGTATGTGGGGGTGGACTCCTGACCCCTGCAGAGATCTTGTGAATGAGACTGACAGGCCCACAATGCCCCGCCCACGTGGGCGAACTCCAGATTGGGCCGTCCACTTCACCTCTGGCTGTAATTAACCTCCGGTCTTGTCTCTGCCTACCCATCTGGGGACCCTACATCCCATAATCCGTCTTTGCATGAGCATTGTGCCGTCTCCTCCTGTTGGCCCAGTTAGACCCACACTGTGGGGTTCTGCCAGTAAAGCCAGGTACCAGTAAGCTGAGATTGCACCCCCCCCCCCAAAATCCCCTCCCACCACACTTCTAATTTGACTGATCGCCATGCGATGTGGATTTTTTAACTTTCTCAGATCTCCCACCTCTGCATTATTAATATACAATCTGCATGTCCCCCGTGAACCCCATCAAATGTCCCCCCCCCCAGCTTCCTTGCAGTCTCGGCCTCCCCCTATCCCCAATAGCTTACCGTCTTTAAGGCTGACCCGCACTGACGAAGGAGAGCCCAGATTAAATCACACTGCAGCCCACTGGCAGTCTGAAGGTGCCTGTGACATCAGTGAGTGGGCGCTGCTGGAGTCACCCACAGCCGCATGGCGCTCACTGCCAGAAAGTACAGTGGGGCGAGGCGTCACGCGCGCGGTAGCGTCACGCACACACACGCATACACACGCATACACACACACGCGCGCAGCCGCGCTCATCTGAGAAAAGCCCCTGCGGTTGCTCTTAGTCTTTTGAGCACAGCACCCTCTCTGACCCGATACACCAAAGAGAAATACTTGTGTGGGTAAGGATCCAACTGCAGAAGAGGAAATTAAGCCAGGCAGTCAGCTATCCATCCAAACTCTTACCCTGGGCAGGGTCTTGGGGGGGGGGGGGGCGGGCAGGAGTCTCTCCTCAACAGCAGAGGGCATAGGACTGGAGCAGACCCTGGATGGGGCACACCTGGGTTGGGATGTCAGTCCATTACAGGACACACATACACACACTATCATTTAAAAACAGAAAATAAACCAATTATTCCTAGAAAAAATGCAGCTGGACAGCAACCATAAATTGTGTGTTTTGGACGTGCTGGTCTTCCTGTAGTCTGGTCTCTCAGGACCCAGTCTGCCTGACTAGACTGTTTGTTCCTCTTGTCCTCCTCAGCGGTTTGGTCCGGCTGGGATGACCCAGCCAGATGTGGGTGGGGTGGCTGTGTGGGTGCGGGGTCGGGCTGTTCAGAACCCTGGGGGTGAAGTCGGTCAAGCTAAGTCCTTCAGGGACGTCAGAGACTCTGAGTATATATGTGCTGGTATTTCTGACTGTTTCCGCCCTTGACGCTATCAGGAGGCTGTGTTCGACCTCCATGAGGCTGTGCAGCAGATCTGCACACGACAGGAGATGTTGAAAGAACGACTGGCCCCCGTCACACCCAGGGGAGACGAGGCGGCCATGCGGAGCATTCTGACCACCAGGGCGGCGACAGCAGCCTGCCTGCCCACGTCTTTGACCCAGGTGGGCTTTACCGGAGATATGAACGCAGATTGGGGATTCATCTGCTTTAGCCTTGGAGACAGGCCGACATTGTTAACTGAAAACTTGTGTCCGTTTCTGTAAATAGGCCCAGCTGGAGCGGCTGCTGGCCAAACAGATGGAGGTCCTGCAGGACGCAGCGGCCCGCGAGAGGCTCCACGCACTGAGCTGGATGCTTCCCCCGGGGGCCCCCAAGCCGCTCCCCCAGCGGCTCAGCCCCAACGGGGTCTCCGCCGACAAGGCAGATCAGCAAGGTACAGACATAGGCATGTCCAGCCGGTCCCAGTCGCCATAGTACTGGGAAAAGCCACTGGGTGGCGTCAGTACCACCTAGTCAATTGCCCGCCGAGGAGATACTGCCCCCTGGTGGCATGTGAGGAGTTTGCAACTGGGAGGGAGCATGGTGATCAGGACACACTTAAGGAGTTAAGAGGATTTGTCCGTTTGGAACGTGCCCGACAGGGAAACGCAGCATGCCGGCTTTCTGCCGCTCAGTGGTGCGTAGGAGTGGCGTGCCCAGCCCAAGGCGGCCCTCCTCAGGTGCTTTTACTCAGTATGTCCCTTATCCTGTTAGTCACAGGCGTCATCCTCACACTGCGCCAGCCGCCTCTGTCCCCGGGATCGGTTGTGGAGTTTCTACATTACTTTGGATACGAGCACTTAAATTATAAATAAATTAAATATTGTTTTAATTAAAGATTTGGCAGGACGGATTCTTTCTGCCCCAACCAGTGTGACACCTCCCAGCCTCTGTCGTTCCACCATGCCGGATAGGACAGCGACAGGGTGCCCTATACGCAGCCCGTGTGGAGGATCACGTGACCAAATCCTGATGCTCTTGCTAACATGCGTGTTCCTGCAGCAGAGCACCCCCCTGTCCCAAGGGTCTCCGGGCCACGGTGGAGCATCTCCGAGGGCGAGTTGCCCCTGGGCCGACAGCTGGCCAGCGAGCTGAAAAGGCGACACTCCCTAAGCGTGGGAAGAGCCCCGCCCACAACCGCAGGTGAGCCACGCCCACTCCATACTACCACACCTCTCCTCACGGCAGAGAAGATTCTGACACTGTATTATTTCCCCCCCCCCCCCAGAGCAGAGGATCAGGACAGACTCCGTGCAGGATGTCCTTAACCTCGCTGAAATCAAGAAGACCATCAAGGTAGAGCCTGAGGACCCTAGATAGCTGCCCAGATCACTGCCGGTCTGTCCAAATACCGACCCGCAGAGCCTTAACAACCAATGATGCCTCAGAAACAAACGTTTTTTTTTTTACTTTCATTGTACCAAAGTGCCTTTAATCTACATCAATACGGGAAGGGAGTGATGGTGGGGTCCTGGAACCTGTGCCCTCCCAGCTGACTGTACAGGCCCTGTTCTCACTAGTGGTCTGTTCATACCGACTGACCCTCCTCTTGTATATATGTCGTTCCTTGGAGATGTGTTGTCGCCATTATTTAAATGTGCCGTGTATTATATTTCCTCAGACATTAGGGGAACATAAAGGTTTCTACTGTAGATGCACCCGCTGGCTCACAGACGTGTAACGGAAAGACAGATCTGCTAACTGCAGGTGCAACAAGCTCTCGGCTATCGCAGATGAAGGCTTAGCACGTCCCAATATCTGTGTCATGGCCAACGAACCCTGTATATTTATGAAATCGTTTTTTAAGAGAAGATAGTGTATATAGCCAAAAGGAGATGATAAAGTCAACTTGATTCAGAAAGCAGGGTTTAATACCGCTTTTCCTCATGAACCACTTTCTAGTATGTTTGTTAGTAGATCAATACTAATTAAGTGTATTTACAGAAGCCCAGTGACAGTGTCTAGTTGTCCCACCACCAGAATTGTTCAGCATATGAAATGTTTGCTAGCATAGCTGTTGTCCTAATTCTGACTGATGTTCAAAGTTTAGCCGGAACCAGCGTAGATTCGTTTTTTTCCCTCTAAATTTGGTGTTCTGTGCTGTTAGATTTAGCATTAAGGCTCTTGTTCCTTGTGTTTACACAAAATAGATTCTCCACGTCAACACCTATTCCCTTCTCCAACTCATTCATCTACATACGTTCACTGAGAGTCGGTCACCAGCTGTACTTTTAGCCACCCTGGGTAACGTTTCTTGTTCTCCCGACGTGCCACACATGCTCTGTCACCAGAATTCAAGCTCTACGTTTTGCTGTTCTTTTCCATGCCATTTGAATACCTCTTATTTTTATCAACACTCACCAGCTTTGTCCTAAACCATATGCGGTAGTCTGGGGTAAAATGTTTGTATGTTTGTTGGTTTTAGTATTACCTGTGAAGAGGACAGAATTCTTGGATTTTGCAAACCTTCACTTTGCAAGTGTCCTACAGACACAAAGTATAGAGAATCTGGTTGGCAAGAAAGACTGAAATAGCCAGATTCCATGACAGCTGACAGAAAGTGTTTGTAGTATTTTACCTTGTTTCTAAAGCAAGAAACCTTTTTTGTGATTCCTAACGTATGTTTGTGTGCGTGTGTATACACAGTATATGAATAGAGTATTATGGGTTTTCAAAATGTGACGAGCCCAAACAGACTTTGAGAAATTAGTGTAAATACAAAAAAGTCTTAAGTAATCAAAGCAAATGATGTTTAAAGCTGTTTATCTGTGCTGTTAAGGTAAATGTGCTATTTACTATTTAAAATTAGAATACATACAAATAAATACTAATACAGTAAAATGTAACAGGAATTTGTACTGTTCTCCAGATCAGTTCTTGTTGGATGGTTAGAAGACTATAGTTTTGGTTCCCAAAACTCTCCTAAGGGGAACCCCAGCTAGTCATTCCAAGAATTTGTTAAATTTCACCACCAGGTCACAGTTGATCGACATCCTGAGGTATTGATTAGCCAGAACTTGTGCTGGGTGAGTAACTAAATGCCGGAGTGATTTGGGGGAAGGTTTTTAAATGGCTAAGCCAATCCATTTGACAGACATCACATAAACATACTTTTCTTTGGCCTAAGACTTTTGGATACACTACAGTATGAAGTGAATTTCAAATTCAAAAGTATGATATGAAAAAACTTCCGCATAGAGGAATTCCTTTGTATGGCATATCTCGGTTACAACTATGAGAAAATGAAAAAATAATTTTGGATCTTAGAGGAGGCAAATGGCAGGAGGTCATTAACTCAGTGGGACGTGTCCATAGTTGTCATTTTTAATGTCTTAATAATGTGGTAAATAACATTTCAGTTGTAATGCCCTATGCTGCTCCATTCTGCTTCCTGTCACTGTATTTGGTGTAAAAGCCCAAGTCCGTTGAGCTGAATTTGTTATTTTGTAAACACTAATATATTTAATTTGTTATACAGCACATAAACATTAAACTCTATTTTTTTGAGATCTTATGTGGGGTGTCTTTTATGTCTCCAAGTTTGTATCTGGGGTTTTGAAATATTTAACTTGCATAAGAAGACAAGTCCTACTGATGCAAAGTAAAACTGTTATACTTTTAGTCAGATTCTTACCAGAAAATACAGTCATTGGACAAAGTAGGATTTTTGACAGTGGGTTTGTTTTTCTTTTTTGGGAAATAACAATTTCTCACTTTTGGCAAAGGCTTACTGCTCCTTACCTGAACCTTTCTCACCAGCCCCATCTTGAAGGCCTCCTCATTTTCACCAGTTTAGTCATGTCTACGTTCACAAGAGACGAGGGCAGGGAGACCATTTGCATATGTGGAAATTCACTGTCTGCTGATGCGTGTTTACCAGACCAGTGCGTGGAGTCACATGACCCAGGAAGACGTCACCGAAGCTGATAGGATGACATCGTATGGGCGTCCCGTGGGCGTTGTATGTGCCTGTGGCGTCAGGCCCACGGCGGCAGGCTTTAACTATCACTGGGGTTTTTTGTTCTATAACAAAACGACAATGGCAAGATACATACTCAACTCAATCCATTCGAGGTTCAGGCGGACTTAAGCTGACTTTCTTGATGACTGAGAACGGAAAGCCCTCACCCAAATCTCTCATTTCAGCCCCAGAGGTCTGACCTGTGAGCACCACAGTGACTGACCAGGGGCATTTTAATAAGAGAAAGTGCCCTGACACTAACGCAATGTGACTTTATGATTTTCCAGCCCATTCTTTCCATCACATATTTCAGGACATCCGTCTACTGTTTTCTTCAGATTAACACTCCTATAACTGGATATTTTTTAAACTGCACTGATGCAATACATCAACATGACTGTGGAACCTAAAGCCGCAATCATTTAGTCATGTAATGCCGTTATAAGCACCGAACACACCGAAATGAGAGCGAATAATCGACGCCTGCAGGGAGGGAGAGCGCACGTGTGCGGGGCCCGGGCTCCCCGGCTCCCTAAGTCAGCCCGCACCTCGCATTCGCACCTTCCCCGAAACTGCGCGCTGACTCACACCTACGCACTTTTTTCCACCTTTTTTCCGCCACCTCGTGCGCGCTCCCGCCGCTTTCGTACGCACGCACGAAGTGCTTACAGGGTTCCGGAGCCTTGCTACGCCCCCCGACCCACCGCCTACGTCCCACCGCATGCTGACAGGGCGGTTTGAGCGTGGCCAGAGCCCGGGGTCGAGCGGGACGCCCGAACGTCGCGAATGGGGCCGCGCTGCCTTACGGGGCGACTGGTGCGGCGCGTTTTGCTAATAGCCAAAGCCCCCGGAGCCCGGCTCCCACGTTTCCTCATACGCATTATTCCCGAGTGCATTGCGATGCGCGTCCTTGCATTAATGCGCTGCTACATTTCCAGGCTAGGTACTGCGTGCGGCTCACTTCTTTCATTAACGTATCCTAGAGTATTTGCGTGGGCGTCTCATGGAGCGATGTAGCCATTATACGTGTTACATTTATGCTAAGTCTAATTCGTGCGTTTGCGAAACGTCTTGGTGAAACCTATGTACGTGAGGGTGGAAAGTGCATCTTATGGTAAAAGCTTCCCGGAAAGAAAGCCGCGATACTTCCCTTCGGTCGTGCCAGGTGACTATAGCTATACATTTACATAATCTTTCATAAATTACATGCCATTCAACATTATTTTAGATCGGCATCTATAGGACATTGATTCTAAACGGTTTATGATTTTTATTGTAATTGCACTCACTGCATATTTCAACGAATACTGTTGTTCGTGCCAATGCATAGATTACATATCATCTTGACAAAATTGACGCAACCATTTCACGACTACAGCCTCTTAATACCTGTGAATCCTAAACAAAACAAAAAAAAAAAAATTATATATATATATATATATATATATATCTCCACGTATTCGAGAAACGTATTATAAGTAATGTACAGGCAATTTTAAAATCTTATTTCTGGTGCGATTCCTCTTTGAGCCAGTAGATGATGCTTCAATATCAGTATCATTTACTGTTTTTCTCTATTGTTTTGACACATTTTATGAAACATGCTTAACATTTTCAATACAAAACAATTGATGTATATAGCACAGCACTAGGGTTTAGCTACGAAAGTCATATGCAGAACAATTAACTCATGTCTCAAAAGCAAATAATTCAACCTGGTAAATGGTCAGTGCCACCAGAATGAGAAGTACTATCAGTGAAGTGATTAATTGTCGTTGTTGACACATCACAGAACAACGATTTTTTGGCATTTAACCTATATGTAACAATGTGAAACAGCACAGGGCTACTGACTGAACACCTGGGGAGCAGTGCTTGGGGGAGGTATCTGGCAGGCTGTAGAATCGAACCCGCAACCATTCAAGTACGCTTCCGTAACCATTAGGCCACCACTGCCTAAAGCAACAGCATTGTTTTAACCGGGAGTGTCAAAATGCAAAATATGCAATACATTTTGAAAATGTCCCCATGCCGTTGCGGGGTTTCCTCCAGGTTCTCCGGTTTCCCCCCACAGTCCAAAGACATGCTGAGGCTGATTGGCGTTGCTGGATTGGCCATAGGTGTGACTGGTGTGTGAGTGTGCCCAGCGATGGGCTGGCCCCCCATCCTGGGTTGTTCCCGCCTCGTGCCCATAGCTTCCGGGATGGGCTCCGGACCCCCCGCGACCCTGTTAGGAGGATAAGCGGGTTGGACAATCTATGGATGGATATTTTGAAAATATCAGTGTAAATATGCTCCTGAGCTCCAAAATTCTGAATGAGAGTCAGTTCCCACTTTCTCATAGTCACCAACTCCTAATTATCTTTAGCGAGTTGTTACTGATTCATATCAAAGACACCATTTTCAACATTGCAAGGCTCGACATTACAGTATGTAAAGTTCACTGGCAAGAAAAAGCACTTGCATGCACGTGTAACATCAGATTCAGATCTCAAGACACAATAGCAAACAAAAAGTCACGCAGCACAAAAGTATAACACAGAAACAGTAAAATGGCGGTACAGGAACAACAGAGTGCACTATGGGAGACAAAAACACAACAGTGCAGTATCACTACAATTTATGGAATACTGTATATCGCATTGACGGCTTGGTGAGCTGTTTTGTATGTGGTGGCTAACGCGATGATCACGTGCGTATATAGCTTCGGGAGTAAAATTATTACAATGGGAAACTACATAATCTATTTTGACCAACAAGATTAAAACAACTAAAAAGTTTGCTGAATGATGATAATTGTACAAAACCATTTGCATCCATCCATCCATTCTCTACTGCTTGTCCGGGTCGGGTCGCGGGGGCAGCAGTCTAAGCAGGGAAACCCAGACTTCCCTCTCCCCGGCCACTTCGTCC
>JAODKM010000001.1:50737390-50749760 GCA_026780845.1 Petrocephalus sullivani
TCCTCGGTTTTTTAGCGGATGTGACGTCACTCCGCGCGCCGAGCTCCGATCTTCGAGAGTAAAGGAACGCACGATTACTCCTCACTAGGCTTGTAGTCAGCAGCAGCCTATCAGATCACACTTACAGTGTGTGGCTTGATCTGGGATCAGTGTACAATCATGTCATGTGATCACTTCCCATATGCTGAGATTTACCAGCATGGCACCAGCATGCATCAGCTAAAAGTCAAGCCAGGCAGGTCTGTTAAATCCTGGATCTTCTGTGAACAGGGATGTGACCGTGTTCATCAGAAGCATTTTAACTGGTTGGAGTAAAGAATCTCTGAATAATCAAGAAATTGATTTGCAGTAATTTAGTGCTGTCAGTTTTTGACTGATTTGGTTCACTTTAGCACATATGAGTAGCTGGGCCAGTCACTTTATGGATGCCTTCCAAACAATCACATTGATTCAGTAAGATTAACTGGAAAAACCAACTGGAATCCATCTCATGTTTCACTAACACTGATCATTGATCATTTTACCCAGTTGTGTAATAAGCGATCTGCCCCCCCATTTTCCAGTCTTAATAACCAAGGGACAGATGTAGCTCTGACCTTGTCCCCCCTCCCCCCGTCCTCGTCCTGTCTGCCTCTGGCCAGGCTGTCGGCTCGATCTGCAGTAATCTGCATTGATGTGTTGGCCATGTAGATTACATTGGGCGGCCTTAATCCGCTCCTGTTTACTCCTGTACTCATTTGGCAGTGTGGCTCTTGTAGTGCACTGTGCTCTTTGGGATTTTTACCCAAAGCTGTGTGGGCTCTTTTAACGCCTTTGTTTAGTATTCACATTAACCCTGCCCTTATTCTACTCTCTTCTGCGCCCTGTCTGCCGTTTACCTTCACCATTTGTCTGTAGATTCCTGTAACACAGGAATAAAATAGCTCTCGGCTCAGACTACGCTGTACGAGTTCGGGGGGTGTGTGTGTGTGTGTGTGTGTGTGTGTAGGATAATCTGTCTTATTTAGTTTGTCAGAGATGCATTTCATTGTGAGCTGTCTTTTATAGCATGTATGGACTTTTTTTTTAGCATGTATGGATTTTCATACAATAAAAGACAACTCACATCTATATATCTATATATCTATATATCTATATATCTATCTATCATATATATACACACATACACACACTTTGCATAAAAAATATTAGATATAAAATTGATACTCTATTTTCTCTCATCATCCAGCAAGGAGCAAGTAATGCTGAGAAGTTTGACTATGTAAGTGTCGAGTTTATTTTGTATAATATTTGATTTGATAATGCTGATCACGAGTGAAAATAAGTCCGTCTTGCCCCCCCCCCCCGCAGGTCATGAACTTCTTGAACAAAATGTCGGGAAACGAGTATGTGGGCTTCAGCAACGCCACGTAAGCACCGAGCCACAGGCATCTCACCGCGGGCCGGTGTTCCGAGTCCCGCTACACACTCACTGCACACAGGGTCTGTTTTGTCTAGATGCTGAACAATCAGCGTAACGGGAGATTACGGGTGATGTCATTCGCCAGTGCTGACCATGCAACACGCTCTCGTTAGTTGTACTATTGGCCGTGAGATTACTATTGGCCTTCTCTGAGTGCTGGCGCCTGAGTAATCGGCAGTCCCTGATCTACAGCATGTCCTGGGCCCAGGGGCTGTGATTTAATATGAAGTACATCAGAATTGTGTGAATACAGTGCTGCCGTTAGGGACTCCTGCAGCGTCTGCCTCTCTCTCTGACCCAGATTCCAGTCAGAGCGAGAGTCCGGAGACAGGAACTTCGCCATTGGCTACTACCTGAAGGAGAAGAAGGTCAGGACCCATAGGGTTTAGATCCCAGGGACCCCCCCCCCCCATCCCTCACCTTTCACGAGTAATTTCTGGTGCCCAGCTGTCAATGGGCCGGGTTCTTGTCACAGTGAGCAGCTCTCTGTGGCTCTGAGCTACGAGGCTTTCATTTGTATTATCTACCTCATGATTTATTCATTCCAGCTTTAAAAACAGTCCCCAGTAGTTCAACCTGTTCCTCTATCTATTTCTGTAGGTATTTTGGGTAGGACGTTTGACAGGGACTTTGGTTCCCTTTGCAGGCACCCATGCCTCCTGGGGTTTTTCTGGAATGTGGACCTTGTGTAACGTCTGTGTCTGCCTGTCTGTCCCTCCCCATCCCTTCCTAGTGTTTTCCAGAAGGCACAGATATGACCTCCATCCTGGACTTCTACTTCCAGGTGAGCAGCTCCAGAGTGGCTACCGGGCTTCATGTACTAATGCCAGGGTAGCCCGAGGGAAGGTTACACCTTTTCTCCCTGGGAAATGTCTGACCTGAAAAAAAATCAACGTATAAAACACCTGGAGCCACAGGAATGTTGCAGGTGCCATGTGTGTTGGCTCGCTGTAGTGCTGGTGGGGTGCTTTTTGCAGAACTGTTATATGAAGTGTGTCAATATCTTGCATTATGGCCAGGTTATTCAGTCTGTATGCATGGCTGTGCTGCGTCCTGCACAGTCACAGAGCCATAAAGAAGCTGTTTTTTTTTTTATTTTATTAATAAATTAATTTTTTTCCCCATGTATGCAGCTCTGCTCCATTGAGGTGACCTGTGAGAGTGCCAGTGTCATGGCTGCCACACTGGCCAATGGTGGCTTCTGTCCCATCACGGGAGAGCGTGTGCTCAACCCCGAGGCTGTGCGCAACACTCTGAGTCTCATGCACTCCTGTGGCATGTACGACTTCTCTGGCCAGTTCGCCTTCCACGTGAGTCCCCCCGGTGGCCTTGTCTGGTACTGCCGCACTCACCTGCCAAGCTGGTTTCTGTGTACCGGTAAATAATCAAGGCCTCTTCACTTTGTCTGGCTGCTGCAGGTGGGGCTGCCAGCCAAATCTGGTGTGGCAGGGGGAATCCTCCTGGTGGTGCCCAATGTCATGGGGATTATGTGTTGGTCCCCCCCTCTGGACAAGCTGGGCAATAGCGTACGGGGCATCCAATTCTGCACGGTAGGTGAGGAGAGTAAACGGGCTGTGCAGTTCCAGGGATGATGATGTTTAGATGGTGTGCCGTGATTACCCATAATCCCCACACCATTTGGTAGAGTCTTCAGTACTGCTCTGTGTTTCTGTGGTATTTAAAGCCCATTGGCCGTCCCTCCCTGATAAGTAATGCAACGAGCCCATCTGCTGTTCATTCAGCCTCACTGCCTGCTCCTGGGCACCAGTTACAGTATTTTCACTGTTAAAAGCACTAAATCTATCCAAGTGGATAAAAAAATCAATGTATGCAGGACAGACTCACTGTGTGTGGGGGGGGGGGGGTTGCATAGATCACATACCAAAAATCTAATAATAAAAATAATAAAAATCTGTGACTGCAATCAAACAGCTGAAGTTGCCAAAAGTCTTGTATTCGGGTTGGTTAGTTATGGTTAGGGTTAGGGTTAGGGCTGGATCGGCGTTAAGGGTGTTGTGACTGGGATTTGGGTTTTTCCCATAGAAATGAATAGACGGTCCCCATTTAGTTAGGTACACGGGTGTGTGTGTGTGTGTGTGTGTGTGTGTGTGTCGGGGGGGGGGGTCCATGTGACCTAGAACCAACATATTTGAACTGACATTTAGACTAAAAACATGCCACAGTAATGTTTATGCTGGGTAAAGGACTCTTCCTGCACACACAGCTCCTCACTGTTGTATGACCCTATCATTTCTCTCAGGACCTGGTATCCCTCTTCAATTTCCACAATTATGACAACCTGAGGCACTTTGCGAAGAAGCTGGATCCACGGAGGGAAGGAGGTGACCAGCGGGTGAGTACTCACTGCCTTTTCCTCGGTGCCCACGCTCCCAGGAGGCGTGCAAATGGCCGCTTTGTCTTGATGGACCTGCACCAGGAGGAAACCCTTAAGGACATGCTGTTCATCTCAGTATCAGCTGTGCCAAACACTGGGCCGCCGCGCTGTACCTGTGTCCAGGATCTGCTGTTCAGCGTCCAGGACAGGGTGGTAAACCATCTTGCAGAGGTGTCATTACTCTGCACTGCGATTGGTCAGTTGACATGATGCAGCTAAACCCTCCCATGTGACTGAGGGCATTATGGGAGATGGAGTAATTTGGGTTACTAGTGGACCTGAAAGGTGTGTGTGGAAACCTTGGGACACAGCCTGTCCCAAATAGAACTGGCACCTTTTGTGGCTGAATGTGAAGCCTCATACCGATACTAACAGACTAATGTTGTGTCTGCGTTGCTTGAAACAGCAGCACACCTTTGGACCGATGGATTACGAGAGTCTTCAGCAGGAGCTGGCTCTCAAGGACACTCTGTGGACAATGGTGTCCACCACAGAGTGCAATGAGGACAGCTCCACCACTGTAGTCTATAGGATGGAGGGTGTGCAGGACAGCCACTAGAGGGCACCACCACATCATTGAAGAAGGGGATCGTCCTGTCCATCCCTGTATCAAAGTAAATTAAAATAATTCCAGGAGGTGAAAATGTTACCAGTGTTCTGCCACTGTTCTGGGGTCGCTGTATCCTTTTCCTGTCGTTGTTGTGAATACCCATATATTTCTCTAAGCTCAGGTGGAAATGCACACTCAACACGCAGTAGTGATGACTGACTGCTTAGTCGAGGTTAAATAGTCCTTTTTTCTGGATTATATTTCTGCAGGTCAGGGGAGCAGTGTGTTAAGGGTACGTGACAGGACCGGCTTTGGTTCCGTTTCTCACATGGGCATATGACGGTCCGGCATCTCTGTTTCCTGTATCTTCCCGTTTAAACTCTGCTCCCTGGTCCTGGTCATCCTAGGCCGTCTGCCCTAACTGGCGCAGCCTCCTGGGTTTTCGTACTGCATGTAATTTTAATATATATGCTTGTATTTTAGTTATTCTCTATGTTATCAGTACAAGCATGGCAGGTGGGTTTGACCAAAGATGATATAAATGAATGTGCTTAATGTCTTAAAATCCCACGTGCACCTCTTCAGTGGTGCTTTTCTAGAAGGTCATTGGTGGCCATGTTTTGACCAATCAGAGGCCATCCTCTGACCGTGTTACTTCATTGAGCCCATGATGCTTGTTTGGCTCAGAAAAGCCAATGTCCCTCTGCGAGCTGTGCATCCCGGGGTCTCCTAACACTGAGTCCGTTCAGTAAAAGCCATTTTAACCTGGTCTTCAGGGTTTCAGCAATTTTTTTTTCCCTTTCTGATAAGCTGTGCAGTTATGCATCAAAATTGTTCAATGAGCCTTAATAGCACCTGATTACCAAATGAAATGTGTTCTGTGTTCATAGGCATTTGTGAGAGCTTTCCAAAGGCTGTTACGTTGAAGTTTTCATTGTGTGGGTTCTCCATCTTCTGCAGTGAAATTGGACTTAATACACTGAATGTTACACCTTTAACTTTAGCCTCAAGGGGGCATCATATTAGCAAAACTGAACATTTCAGGTAGTGTGTGTTGTGGGATTTTTTTTGGTTACAGGAAATGGTTGCACACGAAACCTGCATTGCAGGGGATTTTTCATGTATTTAATGATAAGCGCAAGATTAATCTTGCTGGGGGGGTTTCAGCTGCTTAGACTCAAATGAAAAAAAAATCTCTTAATATTTAAATATGTAGATGTATATATTTATTTTTTTAATGGCCAGAATCTATGTAACCGTTATGTATAACCAAACTTTGGTCTGTTTTTATTTTGTCCTTCTAGCATGCATATTTTTTCCATTAATAAATTAATTTGAAATCCCATTCATCTGTTTTGCTGATTGTGGTGTCATTGTGTTTTAATTTCCCAGTTGATCTATTTTAATTCATGACCTCACTTCCTTTCCAGTCTAAGGCTGGTTCTTTGCCCCTGGGTTACAGAGTCTGTGGCCATGACTGTACCTGTTTTTCTGACTTCTCCTTTCAGCCATTTGTGCCGTAGAACCACCTTTCAGTACTCACTCTTATCATCCTCTGATCCAGACTCAATGAGGAATGTTGCTCAACTTTTCTGTGATGAGACATGCCAACAGTGCCATACTTATCTGTGTGTGTGTGTGTGTGTGTGTGTGTGTGTCTGTGTGTGTGTGTGTATGGGGGGGGGGGTTTGAACACAAGGCAGTTCCACTCCCCCCTCATGAAGGTCCCTCTGCAGGAAGGGGGGGGCTCACTCCCTCTACATGCACAACGAAGCGGGCAGCTGCTCTCTGGCCCGTAGCACTTTCCTTTTCTCTCTCTCCGGTGGCTAAAATGAGCTTTTGGCTTGGAATATGTGCGGCTTCCTGGCAGCCTGTGCTGGCCTCCCTCAGACAGCTGGTGTGTCTCGCTGCAGGTGAAGTCCGTCATCAACCTGCTGTTCGCCGCCTACACGGGGGACGTCTCCGCGCTCCGGAGGTACGCTTGCCCCCCTCGGTCTCTCTGGCTTTCCTCGCTGATGCCTGGCTCCCTAAGGTGACCCCTGTCCCACCTCTCCGGCAGGTTTGCATTGTCCTCCATGGATATGGAGCAGAGGGACTACGACTCCAGGACTGCGCTGCACGTGGCGGCGGCCGAAGGTGGGGGGGGGGCTTGCCTGGTGTCGCACGGCTGTCTCACGGCTGTCTGGTAAAACAAAGCAGTGGTACTGGTGACCACAGACCTGTTTTTGCAGGTCATGCGGAGGTGGTGCGCTTCCTGCTCGAGGCCTGCAAGGTGAACCCTGTACCCAAGGACCGGTAAGATCATGCTGATCATGTTCTGATCGGGTTTGAATGCCTGTCGTGGCCAGAGGATTAAAGCCTAGGCTGTAGCTGAAAGCAAAATGGAGCAGTTAAACATCCCACCCCCAGCCCGTCGCTCGTTGGCCTACAGCCAACATCCCCACACTGATTGATTAGTGGACTATTGACTCTGTGGTTAGTGTTGGTGTCTGTGTGTGTACAGGTTTTGCTATACTTATGAGGATTACTGAAGTCATTAGGTCATTATTTCAGTCCTCACTACTACAGACTTCATCTTAAAGTAATCAAAAATGTCAAGTGTCTTGTATTTTGCTTGGTTACTGATGGTTAAGGTGAGGGCTGGGTAGGGCTTAAGGGTGTCGTGATTTGGGATTAAGGTTTTTCCCCCACAGAAATGAATGGACAGTTCTAACCAAGATAAAAACACACACATTTTGTATCTCTTCCTCTTTCGGCTCAAAAGATAGTTTGAGGGGCCCACTGGGGGAGGGCCTCGAAGCCGTGTTGGTCTGTCTGTGCCCAGTTGTGGCTGCCTACTCACTATAAACCTACATCCTTAATGATTGTGATTCCCAAGCTGTGAACTTGTGTGATTCCCAAGTCATTACCTGGCGGCCATAAGAAGGTGCGTCGCTTGGGGTATCGGGATAGCGGAATGGTGCTAAAGCCTCCCCCCCCCCCCCCTTCAGGTGGGGAAACACCCCCATGGACGAGGCCATACACTTCGGGCACCATGATGTAGTAACCATCCTCCAAGAGTACCACAACAGGTACAGCCCCCAGGAGGGGCCCACGGACAAGGAGTCGGCGCAGAACAACCTGGACGGCATGCTGTAGGAGGCACAGTGCAGCATCAGAGAGCACCACCAGCAGAGTGCCCCAGATCCAGCTGACACTCCACAGACCGTCTCTTTGAAAAGGCGATGTAAAGCTTTTCCTTCCAGGTTAATTACCCTGTTTTACACTTTAAGTGATCTCACTGTAGTCATAATGGACTGCAGAGCCTTACTGACAGGCTTTGTGTGTATGTAAAGTACAGCATGCATGTAAATCGAGTAGTAATTTGTTTAGTTTAACACAGCATTGCTTATCTGGCAGTCAGCAGCTCTGCAGAGGGACTCTGATCCTTTAAAAAGCAGCTTATGAATGTCAAGAATAAGATGCCGATGCAAAGACTTGGGGCCTGGATGCGTGAAGAACCTGGGGACACCTCTGACTGAGGACTGAGGACTATGACCTAACGTGCGTGTGATTAGCATGAACCGTGTGATTCACGCCCCCAATAGAACAGTGTGTTTCTTTGGTGATCAAGTAGCAGTTCCAATAATAACCTGTCTCACTGTAGGTGTATCTAAATGACTAAATGAAATTACTATTTTTCTACATTATGGTACAGTATATATTGAGGCTGAGGCACTTATCTTCAGGACAGGATCGAGTCTGGTCACAGCTCACTGTGCTCTAGGGCAGAGTGCATTTCATCACGATATTTAACTTTTTCCAAAGCGTATGTGTATAATAAGTGTATAATTTTAAGCAGCATTTGGCACTCCCTGGAGCAATTGGAGCCCAATGGTGAGGTCACTCCGCTGACTGGGATCTGAACTGGTCACCTTCTGGTCACAGGCACACTTGCTGAGCCTTATACCATCCTCACCACTACTGGGGTAAGCTGAGCCTGAGTCTGGTTAGATTAACCCAAGCTAACAGGTTAGTGTTTCAGGTTATGCGTTTCTCTGTGCATGGCAGCGACTCAGGCTGTCTACACTGTGTCCAGCTGCATCTCTAAGGGTGCAGGGGTGTGCGCTTCCTCACAGGTGCTGAGGTTGACTAGTGCTGGGATTGAAGCTTAACTTCAGGTCTTGAAAATGTTCATGTGGCCTAGAGAACCCCCCAACTCCATCCAGTGTGTGTGTGTGTGTGTGTGAGAGAGAGTGAATAAGAAACCTTTTAAAAGATCAAAATAGTGGCGGCTGGGCTTAAAACAACCACAAGAACAAGATGAGGTGAGGTGAGATGAGGCTGTTGAGTGGAAATAAGGTTAACTGTCTTAACATTTTCCTTGTGTGGGCGACCTAAGAATTAAGGACCTTCCCCCAGGAGGAGGGCAGCAGTAAACCAATGGAATTGCTGGTGCCATGCCGGCCAGGTGCTGCTTCACTTCTAGGCGCACACGATCGTGGTCGGAAAAGTGGTGAATGTGACGGGATGACCCAAGTCCCTGATTTGGGCCTGTACACCACTGCCAAACTGCCGCGTTACCAGTATGGTTAAGCCGATCCCAGTGTGTAGATTGAGCGTTTGTGTTTGGAAAATAAAGCTTTGAATAGAACTCCTTGGTAACTGCTTTTATCAGTTAAGTTCAAGCACCTGTTGCAAGATGACACATTGATTACTCCACGATCAGTTTATTGCATCAAATTAAGATGGAGGAATATCCAGTCTTAACAATACAGTAGAAACAATTACAGAAAGTAAGGCTCATGCCCAGGAGATGACACTGAAGAAGCAGCTGGAGGATGGGCAGATGCAGGCTGCAGAGGGAGGCGGTTAGTTCTGGAAAGCAGTGGGCATCTGGGGGAATAAAGGAGGATGTTGAGCACTAGCAGAGACATCAGCGGCATCTTAAAGGCCAAAAATATCTGCTGTGTTTACAGCTCTGGACAGGGAAAAGCTGTACCAAACAAAGTTTTACCAGCTCCTAGCTGCATGCCAGGAAGTCTCACACAGGAAGTGACAGGAGAAACGAAACGGCATAAATCAGCATTACGAACTTGACAGGCTAATGTCGTATCATGGTTCAATGGCAAGATGGCTCATGCCCTTTGACCATCTTATCCAGAAAGGGCGGCCGTGCATATAGGTTTTTGCTACAACTGCCTAATTAGATTACTAATTAAAGAACTGATAAGAGTACTCATATCTGGGTTTGAGCAGCTGACCTAAAGGTTAGGCCTGGCCCTTTGCAGATAAGCTGGCCACCCCAGCCTTAGACGAAGGGCCGTTGCTGCAGTCATACATGAACTACAGGTTCACACATGTAAATGGCTGAGAGACACTGACATGATGGGAGCACCGTGAGTGACTGAGCAGAGGATCACAGCCCAGTAAGCTGCCCCACCTACCGTGCCATCCATGTCCACAGAGTGGATCAGCTCAGAGAGTGTGCTGAACTCCGGCAGCATGCTGTCCTGAAGCTTCGAGGGGTGACTGCAATGAAACAGCAGAGTGGCATGAAATCAAAAGAGTCTGGAGACAAAATGGATCCGAAATAGATAGATCACCATTATGAGTCTTGGCCCTGGCATCAGGACCACCATCTGCATTACACACCACTGCCACCCTGTTCTGGAGATCGCAGAAACGGGCGCAATTTCCGACACAGAGATCATCGCCGTCCTCCAGTAGAAGTGGTTCAAACCATCATCGTCCATGGGTTCTGAGGCTGATCAAAACAAGAAGGAATCATCTCAATATCTTTCTCTAAAAGATTCCAAGGAGAGTAATGCCGACCAGGAGCAGCCATCTAGACTCACAGTCCGGGGGTTTGCTGTAGTAGCTGCCTAAGGCCTCATCCTTGGGAATGTCTGGGTACAAGTAGACCAGTGGATTCTCCGGGATGTTTTCCGCCGCCATGACCTTGTAGGTACGGATGATGTCCGGCAGAGAGACAACCGTCAGCTCCTTTTTGGTGTAGGGCTCCACCGCGTGGACCACAGGTTCATCTGTACATGCATAGGTTTCAAACTGGTGCCCGCAGAACGACACCCCACCACCCCTACACGTCTTGCCCTGATGTAGTCAATATAGGATCCCAAGTGTTCCAAGAACACGCTTTTGCTTTGAAAGTTGACTGCCCAGGGATGAGTCCTGATAAATTATCAGGCCGCCACCTAGATAATGTATGAGTCACCCCCCTCACCATTTACAGAGCGTTCCACCCAAGTGAAGGTGATGGCCCCCTCCCGACTGCTCTCACTGAACCGCAGCAGAAAGGTACCGGGTCTCTTGTCCTTCAACAGAGCACGCTCACGCTCCTTACTCACAAAGCCCATGATGTATCTATGGAGGGAGAGTGGAGGATGTCTGAGAAAGAGGAGAGCAGCTGCTCCCACTGGAAACAATTCCTCTTTGTATTCACGTGACAGGAAACAGCTGTCAGCACGCAGATATCTCCATTAAACACACACACACTCCATGGCGCCATGCATCACGTCAGGCTGCTTACCCATCATTCCACAGGCACAGCAGGTGCTTCTTAATGAGATCCAGGATGCCCTCCAACCACAGCCAGAACGGAAGGTTCTTCTCATTCGTATTCTGCTTGGGTAAACACAGAAGTGACCATGTTCACCTGAAGCAAGGTCATATTCCAGGTTTGATTAAGATGACTAACACACTAAATCCAGCCATTTCTAACAAGAATCACTTTCCAGCAGGGTTTAAAAAATATAAAAATTCTCCAAGATGAGGCTATTTAAAGCAGTATCACCTTACAGAACTTGCTCCAGGCAATGAGACCATCTGGATTCCCAGCAGCCTCTCGACCTGTGGACTCAGAACCCAGCCACTCAGAACCTAGTAGAATCTAGGGAGTCACCAGCTGCAACCTGGGCAACTGACATGTTTATTCATGGGGGTTGGGAAGGCAGCAGACACTAACAATCACACTCAGCATCAGCATCACTTCTAAGTTAAACAAGGGGGCCATGCTGGAGTGCTGGGGAGAACTCACCCAGTAGCTTGTCTCCCAGCATGCTCAGTTGCTCTGCGTTCAGTCCCCGCTTCGTGACTGAAGAGAACTGCCAGCTGAGGACCTCAGACAGCTGGCTCCAGCACACTGAGGGGGGGTTCAGGAAAAATGATAGGTTCTGTAGCAGGGAGAGAGATTGGGGGGTTTGGGTCAAACACTACAAGTGAGGAAAATGCACATCTCTGTGTGTAACCAGGAAACCGACCAACCTTGGCATCAGGACTGAGCATGTTGTACCACAGGATGGAAGCCCAACTTCCAGGCAGCTGGATGCCGTTGGAGATCACGACCACAGGGAGGGCGGTTATCTGGAGTAGACACCCAGAGAAGGTGGGGAGGGATGATCGAGGTAGTGCGGGTGGGGGGGAAATCACCTGCATGGCTCATGGGCGCACTGTAGCCTACCTCCAGATCAACATCAAAGCCTGGCTGGCAAAGCTTGGTCTCAAAGCTGATGGAGTGAAGCTCCTCTGTGACAATGAGCGGGCCCTGAAACAGTAACCACGGTCAGCAATCATGGCTAGCCCCGCTCGCGGCTAACGGCCGGCTAGCCCCGCTCACGGCTAACGGCCGGCAGGGCGGCTAGCTCAGACAGCCTCCTTACCTCACTTGACCTGGTACCCGCTGCCTTTGCTTCCCTCAGTTGCTGTAGAATAAAGGCAAGTTGACAGAGTCAAAAATCAACAGCTGACAAGTTGACCAGGAACAATATCCATCCAGTCAGAAGCCCTCTAGTCATCTTTACAGTGATCTACACAAAACTTCTCCAAGGGTGCTTTTCCACCGCATGAAGTTCGGTACTTTCGCTTTTCCATTGACTTCCGGTCGAGTACCAGTACCGAAAGTGCCAAACCAGTTGGGGTACTTCTTTGGTACTTTGGGGCGTAACGTGCGACGCTTTGGCTGTGA
>JAODKM010000001.1:50769704-50790694 GCA_026780845.1 Petrocephalus sullivani
AGTTCTGAAGGCGAAAGGGGGTCAAACACCGTATTAGTATGGTGTTCCTAATAATCCTTTAGGTGAGTGTATAAATACATGCAATTGATCATGACTGATAGCTCTCTGTCCAGTAAGAGCCGAAGATGCACAGTTAGCCCACCTCGAGACTGCAGCGTCTTGAAGCGGAAATCGAAATCATCCTGCATGTCCTCCAGGTACTTCACAGCCTGGTCCACCATCTACGGGAGGCAGAAGGAGTGTTTCTCAGCTATGCTTCATACCACGGATGGAGCCGCCTGTCTCAGGTATGTCCCTCACTGTCACCTGCACACTGCTCCTTATGACAGCCACACGGTTGTCAAGATTCTTCTGTCGCTCGAATGCGACAGAGTTCTGCATCGACTTCTCCAAGGGTCCCTGTTGAGAAGAGAAGATAAAAACTGTCGACGTGGACTCATGGGTTGGAGTTCACATCTGAGTGAAGACGGAGCATTTGAATTTTCTTACAACTAATGGGCGCGTCCTGCACCGTCACTGAAAACTGTTGGGATGTATCAGCATACAGTGTCTGTTAACAGCTCAGTCAAGCACAGTAATGATGGTCACGGTGACCACTGCCAACGGGCAGTGCACCCAGCACTGTGCAGCTGGGGCTAAGGCATCATGGGTGTCCCTTACCTGCTCCTGCATGCTAGCAGTGGACAGGATACGTCTCTCCTCTCTCAGACAGTTAGAGATGACAGCAGCCATTTGGAGAGGACTGGTTTTGTACTTTGCCTGATAGAAACAGGGAGACATACTGTATTATATTCTACTATACTATATTATACTATACTATACTGTCCCACAGCATTCAAAGAAGATTCTCAAAAAAGATGCTGTAATCTGGAGTGTCCTGGTGAGCCCAGCTTTTTTCTGTTCTTTTTTCCCACTCTCATAAGCAACAATTTTATATACAATGTAGGACATACAAAATAATACATACAGTAAAAACAGACCCTTACAGCAGAAATGGATGGATGGATGGATGGATGGATGGATACACCACATATTTATTTTTACACCTTGTCAATGTGAAGTTCTGCATTGGATGCACATAACACAAATACTCTCATGTCTAACTGGGTTGTTTTCTAATCAGTCTTGAGGAGGATGAGAACACATGCATTTCAGGGACGTGGGTCTTTGCCGGAATCCAGAATGCGACCATTAAGCTGCCAGGGACTGAAAGCAGCTTCCATTTAGCATCACACAGAGACACCTGATGCAAACAGCCATCCCATTAAGCTCAGGGTCTGCAGTGCAGTACGAGGCCTGTGAGGTCTTGTGCGACGCATTTTCGGTGTAAGCCGGACGACACCATCCTTTAAGCATAAAGACTGCCAGTGATGCAATCTTAGTAACCACTTCCCACCACAAACCAAATTTATCTGGCAATAATAATACTGCAGTGCTGACAGAAATAATGCGGAGGGTAATGGGTTAGGGTCTAAACGTGACTCGTGGTGATATGCAAAAACTGCTATCCACATTGCTCACCAGAAGCTGTTTGTGGTGGGGAGACAGCAGCTCCTCAAAATGGAGGTGTGTGTGTGTGAGCCGCATGTCAGCAAGTGGTTAATTTAAAAACCAAAACTCGCTCCTACGTCCTACTGTCTAACAGACAGCACCTTCAGCACTGTGGGTTCACTGGCTTCCCCACTGCGTTTCAGGAGAAAAACACTCTGCTTTTACTGGATGAGAACAGCTTGGCTGTGTGCGTCCTACACAGAGAGTGTGTGACGTCCGGCATGTGGAGCCGAACAATCCAAGACGTGCAGAGCCCACATCTCCGGAAAAACACGCCGAAAGCAAAACACTGAGTCAAACACATAAGCCTACATTGTGACCTTCTCCCAGTCAAACTCAGCAAGTATGGGTAACGGCCGAAAAGTAACAGGCACAAAGAATGAACTAATGCAAAATGAGGTCACTGATGTTGGCAAGCAGTTTGCCTTAAGTCACCTCTCTCTCCAAACAGCCCCCATGCGCTGTACCGGATATGGTAAACCACTCTGTTCTATTCTGTCAAGTTGCGTTTTATTTGGTGCTTCTGCGCCAGCGAACCCAGAAAATAGGCAAGTTCACACACATACACACGCGTACACAAACATACATGCGCGTACACACACATGCACACGCACGCTCTGACACGTGCATACACAAATACACACTGGCATACACACCGAAACACGCGCGCTCACCCCTACTTCCGCCTGTTCGCCGCCTTTCAGCCAAAGCGTGTTCCGGGGGCCGGAGATGGGGGGGTGGCGGGTTGGGGTTTTGGGGGGGGGGAGGGGGGGGCACACTACAATCCTCTGCACCTGCACCCGAAATCAGACCAATTTACGTGACAAAAAGTCATCCCCACGCCCAGGCTGACGCATGCGGCCTTGGACTTTCCAGGCTGCTGATCGTGACATTTTCCTACGGTTAAAGGTAACCTATATTTACAAAAAATGCACTTTCCGAAGAGAGTGAAAACATGTCACTGCAAGTCCTCAGTGGATCATTTGGGGTTCTGTGGAACTGATATGTAAAACTTCAATACCAATGTGTCACGCTAATGTCATCTCTCTGCGGCCCCGATTACTGGGCTGTAAACAATGGTACCTCACACACTGACAAGGCTGATCTTCATACCAACAAAGTCCCTGTATAATGGGAAAACCTGACAAAATGCCAAAAGCACAGCATGGCTTACAGTCAGGCTGAGTGTGTGCCGGGGGATAAACCGAACAGTCCTGTTCACGTCAATAGCCTTCACAACACTACAGAAATGTCAGTTTATACATGAAAAAGGAATAACGGGTTAAGACAAAAACAACTATTCTTCTTTCACTTCCCCAAGAGAAAGCAAAAACATTTGCTTGCCTCATTAAGCAGGATTACTACCTGACAAACACTAGCAAGTCAAATTTGCCTGAAGAAACAACTGATCGCTCAGTAGATAACACAGCCAAATGATCAATATCAGATCACCAATGGCAAACATGGGACACTGCAAAACTCAACAACTCTTGCTGTTAAATTACACTAAATACCTACACTAGCATATAGATTCCAGGTGTGTTTTTCCATCAGTTATATTTTATTAGAACAGGGGTGCACGACTCCAGTCTTGGAGGGCCAGAATCCAACCCAGTTTGCAGATCTCTTTGCTCAAACTTAATCAGTTAATTACCAGGTTTAATAGGTGTGTTTCGGAAGGGAAATCTGCAAACCATGTTGGATTCTGGTCCTCCAGGACTGAAGTTAGGCACCCCTGTATTAGAATATATATCTATCACCATACATTTTGTGGACATCTATAGTTTCAGTTTTATTCTTTAGTTGTTTCGTGACACTAGTTATAGGTCTGACTATATGTGACTGATCAGCCCTGGGGGTACCTGCAGACCTACCTGCAGCTGCTGGTGGATTCTCTTCAGGTTGTGCCTCTGCAGGAAATTCTGCTCCTGGGAGCACTGTCTCTCCAGCTGGGTCAGCAGACTGGTGAACAGAACGGTGGCCATGGACTCATGGTTGGCGGCCATGTCCCTGCCGGAGGGGATCGCATTTAAACACACAGAGAACCATGGGGAGTAGAACAGCTGTATGCTACCACATATGTTCACGGGTTTTAAGAAAAAAACGTTATCTCGCTTTCTTTTAGTACGCCGAATATTAAGTTTTAGCACCAAGAAAAATAAGAAAATAAACTTTTCTTAGTGCCCAGTACGCAGGGCTGCCGCTAAACATTTTAGGCCCCGTAAAAGCAAATATATTGGCCTGGCCCTCAAACCCAGGTCAATCCAATTGCATTGTAATTTTTTTACGGTCCCTAGTACTCAGGAGCCTTTGGAATCGTCATAACTTTGCACTGCTTTACGGTGCCCCAGCCTGTATGAATAGGGATGCTTTTCTTTAACAGCATTTCAGTACCAGTCTTGGCTCTCGATCCAGCTAGCCAGCACCTGGCGTATCTCCATCGGGAAGTTGTCATCGTAGAAATAGTCCACCTGCTCCAGGAACTTGATCTCTAGCTGCTGGACTTGCTTCCATTGACTCATACTGCGGAAGCAGGGAAGTCAGCGTGAGCAGACCGGGGCATGGTGCCGGCAATAAACAACATATATGTTACGGCCGATTACGGTAGAACATCGACAACAATGAAACGAGATAACTGACTGATGATCAATTGCCGCCCCCCAATATAATAAAATCGAAATAGTACTTTAATAAGAATGAGTCTAGTGTTCTTTTGCTCATATGTACATGGTTCCCGAATAAAGCGGTTGAAGATCATTTGCATTATAAGAAAGCACTCATGAAACGGTCTATTACAAACACGAGGTTTTCGGAAACTGCGAAGAAGCGTATACTTTAACACGAGGCATAAAAGGAATGACACAGCTGTCACCGAGAGTCCCAAGGCGGCGCATGCGGAGGCTGCCGTGCCACATGCAGCGAGAAGCGCTGACAGCGCAGCGCCCCGCCGCAGGAGCCCGAACGGGGCACGGGCACGGCTGCTGCCTGCACCCGGGAGCAGGACTCCGGGGAAAGTCCTTACCTGCTGGATGGATCCGACCCCGTAAGTTTGAGGCTTTCCCAGTGGCGGGCGAGCTTGCTGCGCTTTTCGGAAGCGTGTAGGATGCACATCTAAGCCAGCCGGCGGCGCTCCTCTCCCGACGCCTCTTCCGCACTGCGCGCTCTTTCGATCAGCGGGTTTTTATTTCCTTACTGCAGCTTACAGAGATTATGATAATGCACGGTACGATTACCGGCAACAGTGGCGCCCGTCGTCGGGATATGTATACTGTACTTAACTTGCTCTTCTCCCACCCGCAAGAGTACCAGGCAGGTGAACTGGTGACGTTCGGGGCGTGTCATTTCAGGCGTTTTAATATGATTGTGCAGAATAAGTTTTAAGTTTCTGATCTATGTCGGAAATTCCCAGCAGCGGGGCCGGTATGGTTCCTGACAGATCGGGGCAATAAAACGATGCAGTTTAACATGGTCTGCGGAGCCCAGGGAGGGAGTGCTTTTGGAACGTAAGAATGCAGCCATGGGAAAAAATACCTATAAGTAATTTAATTTAAATTACCTAGAAATAATTGAATGAATGCCTGAATTATATCCGTGTTTTTATTATCATTTTAGGCGAGGCAAATTGTATTGGTTACTCACTGAGTGTTATTTACAATCTACTGCACCAACCAAATGAAAATGTATATTTGATGTTACTTCATCACCTTTATTCATCAGCTTCATAAGAATTAGCCACATCTCAATATGCATCACAAGACATTGGTATTGCTTGGTGAGCAGGCTTCAACAAGCAAGTGAAGGTTACATCTGGTCAGATGAGTGGACATGATTCCTGCTCTGTGGGCCTCTGCAATCCTGGGTCCCAGGGCAGCCATCATTACCGGCTGGGGCATGAGAGAGAGAGAGAGAGAGGCTGTCTGTTGGAGGGGGAGACAGGGGCACATCATCCGTGGCAGTCGTCCAGACTCCCGTAAGCCCGATCTCGCCCTCCCAGACAACTCTTCCACCTGGGCCCCACGGTACCTTCCTGCTCCGGCCCTGCGGGCCCCTCTGTACCCTTCTGCTCAGGTCCTGCGGGCCCCTCGTTGCCCTCCTGCTCCGGCGCTGCGGGCCCCTCTGTACCCTCCTGCTCAGGTCCTGCGGGCCCCTCATTGCCCTCCTGCTCCGGCCCTGCGGGCCCCTCTGTACCCTCCTGCTCAGGTCTCGCGGGCCCCTCGTTGCCCTCCTGCTACCGCTCTGCGAGCCCCTCGACACCCTCCTGCTCCGGCCCTGCGGGCCCCTCGTTGCCCTCCTGCTCCGGCCCTGCGGGCCCCTCTGTACCCTCCTGCTCAGGTCCTGCGGGCCCCTCGTTGCCCTCCTGCTCCGGCTCTGCGAGCCCCTCGACACCCACCTGCTCCAGCCCTTGCCGGTGAGTGGGCCCAGAAAATCCCACGTCCCACGTTTGCCACCCAGCATTCCAGGATCTGAAAGACTGCCTGGACATTCCCCTTCCTCTCTGGTCACACCTCAGTCCCGGTCCCATTGCCCTGTCCTGGCTCCTCCACCTGTCTGTCCTGTCCTGGTGTGTGTCATGCTGGATGTCCTCTCTGCTTTCGCACAGATTTGTTCTGTGCCCCTAGTTGTCCTTGGTCCTGTCTTGTGTTTTGCCTGTTTCGTCAGATGGTCTCTGCTCCCGAGTTACTCGCTCGTCTTGCCTTTTGTTCCTAACCTTGTTGTAATCACTCCCAGCTGCCTCTCATTAGCTCCTTCGTTAGTCCAGTATATATGTGCTTACCAGTCCCGTGTTCTCTAGTCCAGTCATTGATGTCAAGCCTTCCTGTTGCCTGTGCCCTTCCTGTCGGCCAGTCCTCCCATTTTGATCTCCCGCAATCCAGTTTGTTTATAGTCTCTCTTCCTTTAGTTCAAATAAGCCCCTTTTGTTTTACTACATTATAGCCCTGACCTAACATGCACTCCCTCACAAAGCGAGGTGAACAGCACGTGCATTTTACACACTCTATCACTGTCTTCTGACCGCTTGTGCCTCGAGAAGGCTCATTGATGGTGGCACAATGCTCTTCTCACCAGGAATGTGAAATATGACTCACCCATAAAGTGTCAAGATTGTCACTTCAGAGAGTTCACTCAAGGTTCTTGGATTTGAGTAAAAACTGCACTAACTATAGGAGGCAGTCATGAAGCAATGGAGACCTGCTGCACATTAATGGCCGATGAAATGTAGTTTAAGACTCATGATGGGGAGAAATGTGAGTGATGGCTGACCTGATCTCACCTCACCTCCATGCCCCATGGAAACAGAGGTGATCGGCTGGTTTCTGAAATAACTTATTGTATTTTAATGAAGTTTAACCACCTAAACGTATTTATTGCCCTGCTTGTAGTATAATCAGCAAAGGGTACGTTCAGGTGCTCTCAACTTCCCATGTGCTGCAGAGTGGTGGACTAACGGTTGGAAAATGGAATATGATGATACCGCAATCTTCCAAGGCAGTTCTGGCTTCCGGAAAAGGAACTGTGCCATCAACTTGTCACTGGCACTGGCGCGGAGAGCCTTGCTTTAATGTGCAGTGTCATCATTAAGGAAAGAGAATTCAACGTAGACGTTTTGTTAAATGACGGAGATTGGGGAAACTGTAAGGGGAAGTGACAAACTGAGAGTAGGAGAAGCAGAAACATGAGAACTGCGGATAACGAGGGAGGACACGCTGCAGGAACTGCCACCAAAGGGCACTCGCTGTCGTCACTCCCTACTATCCATGCCCAGTGCAGTTACTGAACTCCGCTGTAATGCAACACTCCTGTGCTGATGTTCTGTGCCGTCCTGCTATGCTTAGAATTCAGTGCAATATTCTGATTCCTGACTTCCTCGAATCTCGAATGTAACTTGTTTTTCATGTAACTCCTGCAGCTATCATATTCTTGTTCTTGTACTAAGTCTAATCACGCTAGCACGATTCCAATAAAGGTCTTTGATTCTTGTCACAATATCACAGTGTCACCAAGAGAACAATGTATCTCCAGGAAGAAAATTAAGGGAGAATCATGGGGTGACTGGAGATAAGTTGTGAACTAAAGAATCACGAGAACAAGACCATAGAGTTGTATCCATGCATGTCACTGCCTCGCTTAGTCACTATACCCTCCTCAATATTTTTAATCCACCCCATACACTTCTTATTGTTCACGTCTCAGTATAAAATGGATTATTTATTACTGGTCTGTTCTCTGCCTGCACAATAATTAATAACAAATAATTAAATAGGAAAATAATAATTATAATAAAATAGCCTAGCCCGGCCTACTTTAAACACGTTTAGAATCTTTAACACAAAGCCTATTTTATAACAGAGTGTTGAATATCTGATGTAATTTATTGAATAAATATACAATGAGAATGCCCCTTGTGAAGTCGACATATCGTAACCCAGACCGTGGTAACCTGGGGAGCGGCTGTGTTCGGGGGAGGATCACGTGGAGCCCGGAAACTTTCCTGGGAAGCACAGGGCCGAGGTGCGCCCCGGACAGGGTGCCTTTCAGTCACAGTGCACTACATCATACTATGTATTATTTTAAACACACTATTACATTTCCCTACCCTATTTTCAGTCACAATTCGTTTTCTTGCCTGGAACAATACAACAAGTAAATGGAATCCCAAAGTACCCCAAATTGCCCTATAACCTCATTAATGGTGTTGTTCTTCCACACTTTAGGCTAGAAGGTGTGCCCATGTGCTAATTTGCTATTGAACTTTCAGCTAAGTTTGCTTCCAACTGTTTCTTTAAGAAGAGATTTCAGAAGCATACATCTTATCTGAGCTGACAGCAGCTGAATAGACATTGAACCCTTGCCTCACACAAAGACCTGCTTCTTATGATTACTTTGTTCTGGAAATGCTGCCTGATCTATTTGGGTCAGTTCTTATGCTCTGATCACCTCTGGCAGACTTGAAATAAAGCTTTATTGGCCATCTATACAAGAGTACAGGCACATTGGAATGTGTTGCATACTTGCCCAGATTTGTGCATTGGATATGTTTTGCATATCTGATCTTGCTCTCCTTTTGTAAGACACAAACACACACAAACACACACACACACATAGACACACACACAGAGGTGAAAGCAAAGCTTGGGCTCAGAACCAGTGGTCAGCTATTCATCCACTGTCCCTGGAAGGTGAGAAAAGTGCCTTGTTCAAGGGCCCCCCAGTGGAAATGGCTGCATTACTGATCTGCGACCTTCCAATCATAGGCAGAGGCCTAACCCGCTGAGTCACACAGCACAACTATTATTGCCCCAGTGCGGAAGCTGGTCACCTTATTGTCGATCTGGTTTTACGATCTGCTTCTTGGAAAGTGACTAAGGGACTGGGCTGTGTAAATACCCCACACAAAGAACCCCATGAAAGAAAGCCGAAATAAAGACAATTTTCAAAATGCTATTCTCTGATGATCTGCCTGGACAGCTTATTTATGTAGTAATAGTGCAAAATATAATTTTTTTTTTATTACAATGCTAGATTGATGGAAAAACAGCAATTATATTTTATTGATTAAATATTCATTTGGAGTTTTCCATGCAGCAAGTATCACAGACAACATTAGTGTTTCCATATTACATACATTTGATGATACTTGTATCCCGCTGAATCAAGATTGTGATCTTTCACAACACATAGTGCTGTACTCGACTTTGTAGGATTGAAATATTTTCATTGTTCTATATAAAAATACACTCTAATGGCAATAAATTTATAAAGAAAGACCTAAAATATCAGATATGTATTTTACAGTAGTACATACACGAAGAATCTTCCACAATAATCCCACACTTCATTGGCGACGTGGACGGCTGTGCATATGAGCGTTATGACAATTTCACAATAACATTATATAAAGCACGTTCTAAAAAACTGCACCGCCTCCGGCTATGCTTGAAAGCAAACTTTCTTTCTTTGTTCTTAAATTAACAGATCCACGCCAACACCATCTTTCTGAAATAATCCTCATCATAATAGCTTGCTTCACCTCGCAGGAAAGCTAACCATGACTGCCGAGCAAGCATGTACGCAAAATGTGACCACACTCTTCACATGCAGGCCAGGCACATAAAATGCTCACAGTCCGGAAGGCCTGTTAAACCTCATACTTCAGAGACACAGCAATTCGGTCTGCATTGCAGGAATGAGACGCCATGAGGAATGAACACAGATGGAAAGACAGAGGAGATAAATAATGGTTAAAAAAAACGCATGTGAGCAACGTGTCTTCGTGATGATGAAAATACCAACTTTGCATCGTTTTGCAACTGGATTATCAGAAATCAGCACCAAAAAACGTGAATGCATGGACACTGAGCTTGTTAGCGCTACTATTAGTGCTGCTTAAGGGCATTTTATCCCAGGCCTGCTTCATGGAAGATACGAAGGAACAGGGAAGTCTGGCGTGCAGTAATAAAGGCCTGTCTGCACTGCCTTCCAGTGAGACCACTGGCCAGAGGTCGGTCCCACTTTTAGCTTTCAAAAGTGACACGAAGAACATGAAGGTTTAAACGGAGGACACTGAGGGAGCACGAGTCACGGCTTTCTGTTCCAGGGAACAGCACAAGAACGGACGCCAACCGAGGCTCTTGTAGGCAAAGCAGAAGTACATCGCGTGACCCATGGCCACAAAAGCGACAGAAATGAGCACCAGAATGCCGAAGGCTTCAGGGTTGGGCGCCAGAATCACCATGATGAAGTGCAGCAGGTCGAGGAGGTAGTTCATGGAGTTCTGGACACCGTTGATGACCCCTCTTTCAGATTCCATCACGTTCTCCTGGATCAGCTGGGTCACAGTCAAGTCAAAAGACCAAAGACCTAAATACAAATGGCAAGGAAAATTATTCATTTAGAATCGGAGGATAACAGTCACTATAGTCCTCAGGATATCGGTAAAAAACAATCACTTTCATGCTACAGTTTAGAAATAATTCTGGTAATTAAACACTGGAGTGCTGTCTTCAGGAAGAAACTAGTGTCTTTAACTCATCATTGGGTCACATTCTCCTGTTCCCCAGGTGTCCCTGACCAGCAGCTCAAGCTCCTTCCCCGAAACTCACCCACTCTAGCAGCAATGACTCCAGTAAAGAGGAGGCTGACTGACAGGTAGGAGTCCACCTGTGACATCTCCCCCACATCATGTTCTCCTGTGGTGCTATTGGCCAGATTTGTGGTGATCGTGGTCTCCAAGGTGGGGTTGATCTCCGGCAGGGCGCCGGCACCCCCAACTAGTCGGCTGACCAGGTCCTGGAAGGGTGAGACGGTGAGATCCAAGGGGCTTCCGGGCGCAAAGACGGAAGCCACGCATAGCAGGAGACAGGACAGCTGGGCCACTCCAGAGATGAAGCCTGTGCGGACCAGGCCACAGCGCCGGCGGACGCGGGTGAAGACCACGGTGCCGAGGATCCCGCAGACCGCCGAGGCAGCCATAAGCAGGCTGAGGATGCTGCCGTTGAGGCCCTGGGTATAGGCGTAGCCGGTGGTGATGCAGTCAAAGCCCAGGACGGTCATATAGAGGAAGGCCAGCGACATGCCAGCCAGGAAGATGGACTGGTTGTAGTAGGCTGCCCAGCCAGCCTGGAACGTGCGAACCGGGTCCCACAGCTTGTGGCAGAGGGACACTTCAGCCACCATATCGGGCTTCTCCACCGCTGCCCCCTTCACCAGCTGGCTGCCCTCTGACGGCTTCTCCAGCTCCACCACAGCTGAGAGGAACCACCATACAAGCCAAGGGTCACTGTCAACAGCAGCATAGACCCACGGAGAAAGGAGGCCGCAATGCTAGTCATAGCCCATTTGGAGCCCAAATTACACTATGCCAGTGGACCCCCTCCCCCCGAAGATAAAGCCCCCTGAGATGATACCTCCAATGGCGGCCGCCTATGTCACCTAAGGGGCTGAGCAGTACATGCAAGGTTTCATACCGAACCCTGCTGATGTCTTTTTACTGAGGTGGTTTTTCCCCTTTTAGGCTTTCAGCCTGTTAAAGCCCCTCCCCACTCATACCTTGTTTGGGGTTGAGCTGGCTGAGCTCCATATCCTCTTCCTTCTGTCCAGCTTTGACAGCTAGCGCCGGCGTTTTCTGGTAGACCTTCCACAGCAGGCAGTACTCCAGGCACATGGAGCAGAGGTTCCAGCCAGAGATGAAGCCACAGCCGATAAAATGCGTGCAAAATGTCATGATCTGGCCCACCAGCATGGGGGCCAGGATGTTGGTCAGCTGGTCAATGATGCGCACCGTGGCATTCATGTCTGCCACAGGAGAGGAGTCAAACGCTGAGTGAACCAGTCAGGACACAGCACCATGCCTCCACTTACAATCGCTCTGATTTAGGAAAAAAACGTTCTAATCTAAGCTAACTAAAGATTCCTGGGTCACAGTAAGGGATGCAGTTTTGTCAAGGACCATCTACTGCTTTTGGTAAAACTGTGTATAAGCTGTGACACGAAAATTCTGTTTTTATATAGTGTTTTTCATAACTCATTCTCTTAATAAGAGTTCATACAAAATAGTGCATGGAACAGGGTAATAGGAAGAAAGAGAGAGAGAAAGCCAGAAATCCCACAATGTCACAGATTGCAGGCTGTATCTGTGTTGTCACAGATCATAGGCTAGTCCCACAATGTAACAGATCGTAGGCTGCATTCGTGATGTCACAGATCTTAGGCCGGAGCCATGGTGTCACACATCGTAGGCCAAAGCCATGATGTCACAGATCGTAGGCTAGTCCCACAATGTCACAGATCGTAGGCTAGTCCCACAATGTCACAGATCGTAGGCTAGTCCCACAATGTCACACATCATAGGGCAGACCCACAATGTCACACATCATAGGGCAGACCCACAATGTCACAGATTGCGGGCTGCATCTGCGTTGTCACAGATCGTAGGCTAGTCCCACAATGTCATAGATCGTAGGCTAGTCCCACAATGTCACAGATCATAGGGCGGACCCACAATGTCACAGATTGCAGGCTGCATCTGCGTTGTCACAGATCATCGGCTAGTCCCACAATGTGACAGATCGTAGGCTGCATTCGTGATGTCACAGATCGTAGGCTGGACCCACAGTGACAGATCATAAGACAAACCCACAGTGTCACAGAAACACAGCCATTATTCATTTATAAGCCCAACACAGGTGCTTAGAGCCCTCCCATTGGCACAGTCTGTAAATGAGAAGCTCTCTGGCAACATCTGCATTTAGTGCTTTGGTATAATAATCTACGTTTTTTACCGATCAATACTTCTGGATGGCCTGGAACATACATCTCTTGGCACCAGTGACTTTGATGTTACAGGTCACTGGAAACAAAGGAAGGAAGCAAAAGCAGCTGGAGTGAAATGAATACACTGGATTGCACAGCAAAAGGTGTGAAAGGGTTGAGTGCTATCCCACCCTAAAACCGCCCAAACCGTGCTTCATTAAAGGCTCCTAAACTCAGGGTGTCTCAGGCTGAGCTAATACTACGTCTTCATCCTGTAAAGGGCTTTAGATGGTAAGTAGATGAAATAACACTGGTCCTTGAAAAACTCGCCATCGCTCGCTTATACGGACAGGGACTCTTTCAAGTTGGTCCCTGGTTCCCAGTAAATGCACATGGATGTCCCAAACAGGATGACTCTCCATAGACTTTGCCTGACGAAAATCTTTCTGTCAAGATAAAAAATGAGCTGATGGGAAGTGTGGTTTGCAGTTTTTCTGCAATGCAAAGGAAACTGAGTTTTATGGCAGCCCTCAGCCGGTTAAAAACCAGGGCAGTAAAGGAATAAAGAGGGAGGAAGTTCAGCGGGTGCAAGACGACACTATCACAGGAACGTGTGAATCTGTAGGACCCACCTGCTAGCTTGTTCCGGTCTTCACCAGCCAGCACCACCAGCCAGTCCCGCTGGATAGTGATGGAGGTGGCGGTGCTCGCCAGGTTGGCAATGTTGGCCAGGGTGATGACAACGATGTAGCACGCAGTCTGTAACGAGACAGGAGGCCAGTGTGGGCACCTCTGCCAAACGGGGCGCTGAGTGCCAACGCAGGAAGGATGTACTTTATGACCATAAAGAAATCTCATTTGATAACCACAATTTAGGAATGTAAAGTACATCCATAAACAGGAACCTCATTCGATAACTACAGATCAGGATGTACATTATGGCCATAAACAGGAAGCTTATTTCATAAATGCAAACTGCAAACAACCTGAAGTATAATAACTTTAACATTTTATTACTTAAATGTTAACTGTTTTGGTTTTCAGTTTGCTTAAAGGATGTAATGCCCTGGTGCATTTACCAAGGTCGATTTCTGCACACAGCTTAAATACTGCCCCCTTGTTAACTGATACCAGAAATGTAACATTTCTGATTAAATAATTGCCAATAAAATGTGTCTGACTGCCTGATTTTTATAATCCAATAATTCTCAAGTGCATCTGGGTCCCGAGGCCCTGGTATGTTCTGAAATCCACTTTATTGGTCATGTAAAATTAAAGTTTACCTACCATATTCATCTTGCAAAAAATTTACATAAATATTTTCCCCAAAGAACATGACTGTATCAACAATATTAGGAGCAAGGAGGTTTCCACCAGCGTGTATTTTTGACAGTAATGCGATTATAATCTAATACTTTACATAAAGACAGTGCTCCATGCAAGCTACAAGGAAGATTAGGCCTGTGAAATCATTAGCATACGCTGTGCCTTGAATCCATTGGCACTTTAGCACACTTCTTAGTGCAGGCAGAACTACTCCTACCAGCAGCCAGCCACTGTAGAGTTCTGCAAGAGGATCCTGGAACTGGAAGACCAGCATCAAAAGGACACCACACAGCACCACGGTGAGGTTCTGGACAACCAGGGACATCTGGGCCACTGCCAGAGCAAGGCAGGGACAAATACAGGAAATGACATCACATTTAGACATGATGTGCCCTCTACTCCCATGCCATCAGAGGTCAGGGCTCCTCGTCATCCTGGCCATGGGAGATAGGCTCCAAATTCTTCCAGGATTATCCGCCGTTCCCATTCGCTTGCTTTACTGGTTCATATTTGGGTTAAATAAGGAAATAAGGCAGTGACCCACCCACCCCGCAGCCCCCCATACAAACCACTGCATACCTGGGCACGTGGCCAAACGCACCTTTCAGCCTGGAGTTCTTATCCACCCAGTCTCCGATCAGGGCGCCGAGCAGGAGCACGGAGCCCGCCACCACGAGCCCGTACACCGCCGTCAGCAGCAGGCTGTTCCCGTACAGCTCCACCAGGAACACAGCCACGGCGAAGTTCCACATGCGGTCCCCCTGAAGATCACGCAGGCGCACGATGAACTGCAGGCTGCCTTATTAATGGACCTAGCAACCGCCTTAATTATAGGACACTGGGGAAATCCTCATTAATAAAAAAAAAAAAAACAGAAATAGCCTGATGGGCTTTAAACAGCTGATCACATACACATATAAGCGTACGTTATTCTTTTCTTGCAGTCTGTTATTCACGGAATGGCGTTTACGAATAAAGACGGCACTTTCAGTTTTAAAACCACGCAAATATCTTCGCACAGCTTCTAATTATAATTATTTTTTTATTATAAGTGGACTGTAGAGTAAATGATAAGACCCTCGACCGGATCCAAGTCTTCGGCCAGCTGTCAGCCTCCAGTGACAGTGACAGTATAACCGCGTAGATGAACGTTTGTTTACCATACATAAATTGTGCAAAGCATTTCGCTACTTTTAACGCTACTTACCCATGTGGAGAGGGCATGTCCGAGGTAAATGAGAAACTTTGCCGACGCGAAGAATTCACGAATGTGTCCTGCAAAGCAGGCAGATGATTTTCTGTCTTTTGAACCAAAACAGCTTATTTTACATATAAAAATGTCTAGACTATACAAAAAACAACATAGTAAATTCAAAAGTTCCACGAAAATGTAATGCCATACCCCAGCGATTTTTCCGAGATCCTGCGCTTTCCATATCAAACTCTTTTTATTTATATTTTATTGTAATTTGCTTTGAATCTCGTGTATTAAAAGATCCAAGTATATTACGTTCCCTCCTTTCCAGACTTAGCTATCACTGTAGCTGAAGTTGGAAAGAAATATTTTTTAATAAAGCAGTAAAGATGAATTACGTGCAGTGGCACAAGTGGACCCGCCGGGCGGCTGCCGCACAGCTGAATGCCTCAACCGGCCTCTACAGGATACCCTGGTCCAAGAGCCGGAGCCGCTGCGGTCACATGACCCGCCAGTCCAGGTCACGCCTGGGATCGCTCTGGGGAAATGTCCCTTTCACATAAACACGCTTTTTCGGTGGTCTGTATGGTTGGTGTTGTTAACTACAGAGATCTGTGAATAACACACACACACACGCCGTAACGTACATTACTGTAGATTTGGTGCAGGAAAATATATTTAATACAACATAACCCCAAATAACTATGAATACTGGGTAGTGAAAGATATGACCATGAAAAAAAAAAACTGTTTATTGCATGGTTAAATGTACCCACAGAGTTGTATAAACCTGTGCCTCGTGCTCAGTGTTCAGGGATGGTGTGTGTGTGTGTGTATGTGTGTGTATATATATATATATATATATACATACACACACACACACACACACACACAGGACATTTTTATATACACATTTTTTATATACACACACTACACATTCTTCATCTATTGCAGTGAATGACATTGAAATAGATTCTATTAAAATAACCTATTAAATGCCAGCACCAATGTGGAATTCGGCCTAATAATTAAACAAAAACTATAAGCTTGATTGTGGCACTACAGAGTGTTCTGTAATGCAAAGCAGCACGAAAGACTCAAAGGCAGCCATTTGGGCAAAGTAAAAGGGGTGTTCCATTACAGCAAAGCTAATCAGACGGGGGCTGCAAAGGAAATGGATTGTGAGGGACCCAAACGAGACGGCTAGGACTGGGTCGGACAAAAGCAACGTCAAAGACTGGACTAACGATGAAGAGACAAACAGGTACTTAAATACAGCAACTAACGAGCGGTAACCAGCATTAGTATGTGACCCATCAGGGCCACGTGAGGGAGGGAAGAGACAGGAGGGTTAGGGAGACAGGGCACGCAGGACGAGACCGCACCTAACCCCCCCCCACTGGGACCAAACAACAGGACACTGGAGAGTACAGGACAGGGCAGGATGGACAGGGGAAAAAAGATCAGAGGAACAGGACCGCCGAATATGACAGGACACAATGGGGCACAGCACAGACAGGGACCAGACGGGGGACCAAAAGGACAACAGAAGAGACCGATGGAGAGACAAAGGACAAGACTAAGAACTAGGAACAAATAGCTGAGATCAGAGGGGACCTGGGTGCAGAAGAGAGAGAGACTGAAACAGGGACAGAGAGAACAGGTCATACCAAGACAGGACAGACAAGTAGAGGGACAACAGAAAGAGGAGCGGGAACCACTGGGAACAGACCTGGAGGAAACAGAGGCAGGACAGGGAACTGGGACAGGGACTGGTGTGTGTGGAACGGAAACTGGGAGCATCTGTGGAGTCCTCTGGATCCTGGGAAGCTGGGTGACGTCCGTAGGACGCAGACCCTCCTGGGCCCATTCACTTGTGAGACGGAGCATGTCCAGTGGGACCAGAAGGCACTGAGGAACCAATGTGACAAGAGGGTGCCAAGGTTTCTCCCCCAAAGGTCACAGCAGGAAAGGTGTCTGGGCAGACAATGCTGGGCAGACCAGTGTCTGGGCGGCTGCCCCAGATAGCATGTCTCCATTTCCCTCTCCTGTAGATGGAAACATGGCCTGCCCCTTTCTGGGACCTACTTTGCCCCATTGACTACACCAGGACTTATGACTGGATTTATGTGAGGTTGGGGCTGAAGTGGGGGACTTAGGGCAAGCCTCAGAGGATACCACTCCATATCCTCCGGCTGGGCATCATTTGAGTCGGCTCAACCCGGCTTGGCAGCCTGGTTGGGGAGTCGGGTGTTGGCCTGGAGGTGGCTGGAGAATCGGGAATTGGCCTGGAAGTGGCTGGCAGGGAATGAGGAGCCCATCAGTGGTGAGCCAGGAGGCTGCAAGGCAGGTGGGCACTGGTGGGACGGCAGGAAATGATGTAGGTGCCAGTGGGATAGCAGGAGTTGACGAGGCAAGTGCCGGCAGGACTTCAGGAGATGATGAGATGGTTGCTGGCGGGACATCGGGAGTCGAGACTGGTTCCGACAGGACGGGGGAAAGTGACAGCACACAGCTGGGACACCTAGAGGTGAACAGGGTGGAGCTGGGGTACCTGGAGCATAGCCCTCTCTGGGTTAGGAATGTGGAGCACGGCAGAGTTGAGGATGGGTGCTGGAGGCATGGCAGAGGCGAAGACGGGCTTTGGATGTGTGGCAGAGGAGAAGTTGGGCTCTGGAGATGTGGCAGAGGTGAAGATGGGCTCTGGAGGTGCAGGAAGAACGGCGTCCTCTTTTGGGCCAGGTTCTGGAGGCTTGGAAGAGGTAGGTGTGGCACTTCCTGGTCTGGACTTGGAAGATCATGCGGAACAGCACAGCAGCGACTTCTACTGTACCTGGTGCTGGAGGTGTGGCAGCAACCTCTTCTGGACCTGGCGCTGGTGGCACAGCGGTGACCTCTCCTGGGCAGGACTCTGGAGGCAGGGCAGCAGTCACAAGCACTGCCAGCTTCCTGTAGCTGGAAATGGCAGGAAGCACTATGGCAAGCCAGCGGGCGAGTCTGCAGCGAGCTTCAGGGAGCCAGCAGGCGATTTGGAGAGCCCCAGGGAGCCTTAGTGAGATTCTGCATCAAGCTCTGCAGCCTCTCGTCGGTGGAGAGCTCGTATTTTGAACTGCGGTGAGCAGCGGGAAGTCATCAGACTCTACCTCTGCGGGAAGCAGCAAGCTCACCTCTTCCTGGAGGGCCCCGAGGATCTCCCATGTCATCATAACACGAAGACCTCAGTAGCTTGTGGGATCCGGTCATTATGTCACACTAAGCAGGACAAAAGACCCGAGAGCAGGCGTTTGGGTAAAATAAGAGGGGTTTTAGTGCAGCAAAGCTAATCAGACAGGGACTGGAACAGGATCGTGAGGGAGCCATACGAGAAGGCTTGACCTGGGATGGACAGGGCAGACAGAAGTGATACTAATGACCAGACCAGTGGTGTTGGAACTAACAAGGACATAAATACAGCAACTAATGAGGGGTAACCAACATCAGGTGTGACCCATCAGGGCCACATGGGGGAGGGAGGAGACAGGAGGGCCAGGACATGATGGGTTCCTTTAAATCCGTAACTTCATGGTTTTCCTGTTTCTTTTGGGATAGACATTCAGGAAAAGAAACACAATGGCCAGGATTGAATATATACTCACGTTGTTGAATCAGCAATCAGAGTGTTTAGTTTTTTAGGGAGCCTCTCGCTCTGTTGTCACCAGGGTAGTCCTTGGGGTACAGGGTTTCCACCCTCATCTGGTGACTGGCTGCTTTTATGGCCCTGGCTGCTCTCAGATTTTGTCTATAGGCTATAAGCATCAGACTTGTCCCAACTGGCAACTGCTTTCATGTGCTGTGTTTCCTCTGTTGAACTTTTTGAATGGACTGAAAAAGGATAATCCTATTGTAGTAAGACACATTCTGCAAGGAGCCAAGGATATTTTCTATATACAGCTGTGTCGTTTTCTGGGTGCTTTTTCAACCTTGAAGGTGCTTTTGTTTCTCTCAGAAACACTGCGAGATCAAACGTACATTGTTCCCCTTCCGTCCTTGATTCAGTTATAGACCATTTATGTACTAAATTCCGCACCTCTTTGTATCCCGCTGGTGTACCAGATGGTCCTGCACCTTCATACGGTTCCGTTAGTTTGAATTGAAGTGCTTCTCTGTGTGTTACTCACGGGATCCATGGATAAGGGCTAAAAATACACCTTAAAATGCCTATCAGTGACCCCGTTCCTGCAGAGACATGGGCAGGAGGGACACCTAGGTCCTGTTGATAACAGTGTATAATGTTATGACATTACTGCCAGCAACGGGGAAAGAGGCGGTCAGGGGTCGAGTAAACAGCTGAGAAAGTCACACCGGGGACCAAAGTCCATCAGCGTTGCAACAACGCCAATGGCGGTCACCCCAGGAGAAGGAAAGCACGTCTACAAAGAAGCGGCCTCTGCAACTCACAACTGCGCATAACTGCGTCTGTTTCCCTTTCAGTGCAATAGATGCTCATCGTTATTCAGGAGTATACAGCAGTAATCACCAGTTTCCCGTAGGCACGAGAAGGATTCTTTTGTTATAGAGTGAAGCTGGATACTTTTTGGGAAAATGTTTAAAATGTACCTAAAAATATATATCCACTTACAGTAATGCTGTTTAATAAAACTGTAAAGGTCTCTGGTGTCCTTATGATTTATAAAATATAAAATATGAAAATATAGATTAAAATAAAGAATAAAAATCAGAAATTCCAACAAAATGAGTACAGGTTTCTTTCTCAAGAGGCTGTTACGGGTTCATATGAACAGCATGGCTGGTAAAGTGAGGCATACCATTGTAATGATTTGGCCTGGTTTATACTGTACATATAACTGGATTCACTGGATGTTTATTATTATTTTATCAAAACATAAATCTTTGGTAACAAATCTGAAATATACGTAAAAGGGCAAGCAGCCTAAGTATTATTTAAATTTAAAGATGTCTGTGGACATGTAACTATTTACCTTAAAACAATCATTAAAACAATTTTTTTCCAAGTAAAATATAAAAATGATATAAAAACGCAGTACAAACTGAGCTTAAATGAATGTCTCCACCTCTTTCTGTGTGGCTGTGTCTACATACATTCCGAGACGTTATCCATTCTGCGCCTCAGCTAACAATCTGAAATTATACAGTGGCATGTATGTACATTTTGGTCAGGCGGAAACAAAAACTATATCTCTGTGACAGAAGGTTCAACATTAATTCTCTCAGACGATTTGGATAAAAAAGGCTTTCTCCCAGAGGGATGACAAAAGCACCCTTCTCTCCTTTTTTTGAAGGGTGCATTTCGGGACACACTATGACCTTGCTAAAAAACATAGCTTCAGTTCCCGGCCTGCCTCCAATCTTTCCCTAATTCACTTTTTGCACTTCTCATTCTTCCCTCACCACACTGGTTGTACCTTTGTCTTCCACTTGACCTACGCCAACGTATGCCCTCTCCCTGCCCTCTCCCTGCCCTCTCTCTGCCCTCTCTCTGCCCTCTCCCTGCCCTCTCCCTGCCCTCTCTCTGCCCACTCCCTGCCCTCTCCCTGCCCTCTCCCTGCCCTCTCTCTGCCCTCTCCCTGCCCTCTCTCTGCCCTCTCCCTACCCTCTCCCTGCCCTCTCTCTACCCTCCCCCCGCCCTCTCTCCGCCCTCTCCCTGCCC
>JAODKM010000001.1:50793054-50805836 GCA_026780845.1 Petrocephalus sullivani
TCATTGCGGCAAATGGTGGAAACACCTGCTACTGACATTGTCAATTTTTGTTATTTGGGGCTATCCCTGTTATTGTCTACATTTTTGGGGGAATAAATATTAAACTAATGAAAATGGTGTTTCTTCTCATACATTATTAGTAATATCAAAGGGAACTGTTACTTATTTCATTAAAATTCAGAGCAAATAGGAAAAGCAATCATGTAAATAACAATATCCCTAACTTATTGGGAGTAGTGTATCTTTACTTACCAAACTATCACTATACCCTATAGCATATTTATTATAAGCCTCCAGTACACAACAAACACCATATTGCTGCTACAAAAAATGCTGGTCCAGTATAACTGATCTCCAGTACGGTGTCCTACCAATGCCGTGTCAATTTACTGCGCTGTCCTGTCTTTTTGCACTATATGTTGTACTGTGGTCTTGAACACACTTGTATATGATGACAATAGATCTTGACTTAGTAACTTCTCCAAAGTGGCCCTTCTCATTCCGAGCCTGTCATGGCACCGTTCATCCTCCCAGAACATTAACCTCCCAGGGGATGCAGACAGCGTCTCTGGGGCGGCGCTGGGAGCAGATTTACTGCGCTGTGGAAAAGCCCATCCCGGGCCGGGGCCTTGCGCCGCTGCCACTGCCTGCAGCACGCAAGGGTGCTTCCTGTCCGCCGCCAGTCTGCTCGACTCATTACGCAGCACGCCAGGCAGCCTGGAAGCCCCGGGGCCGGCGGGAGATTCGACCTGCGCCCAGGGCCCCACCTTCCCCTCCAGAGCCGGGCCCCATGTGCCTCCCATGGGCGCCATGTCTGCAGGACGTGCCGCTCCACATGGACGTCCCATTTAGACAGAGCATGTCCTGTCCTGTAAATTCCTACCAGCCTGCACCAAAAAAATGAACGAGTCAACAAGACAGAGGAAAACCAGAACTGGTGTCACAGAGTGGGATCAGACGAGGGGGCTTAACCTTGACGACTTGTTTCTCCTGCGATCCCGGACAACCTGGGTTCCCTGGAACTCCAACCAGCCCAATACTGGGTACCATTCACCAAGACCAAGGCAGCCTGTGGCTTCAGATGCTATGCCTGAGATCAGATGATCACCGGTTCAAATCCCAGGGCTGACAGAGTGATTTCCCCATTGGGCCCCAGAGCGAGACCCATAACCTCCAGTTGCTACGGGGAATGTCCGGCCCTGATTTTTCAATTGTACATCATTTTGAGTAAAAGCATCTGCTAAATAAATGTAAAGATCAGCTGATCTCAGCTGGAGTCAACATTTTTCCCAGGGTGAGGAACTAATCTCTCTCTTTCTTTCTGGTTTGCTGGTGCTGGGATTCACTCTCAGTCTCGTGTTCCTCTTTTATCACAGTTCAGAGGAAGACATCGACTCCGCTACACCGCATCCCAAAGGTATGAGATTTTATCAATGCAAGCTAATATCAGACATCACTAACACTAAACTTTCCAGGGAAAATATCGTCTTTATTTATTTACAGCAGCATAAATACTTATTAAAAACAGGAGCACTTTCATCATCCACGCATGTCCAGCTTCAGCTGCGGTAATTTGATGGCTGCCTCCTTCACCTGCTGCGTGATGTCAGTTCCAAAGGGTGCCCTGGGGAGAGAGCGACGTGGCAGAGGATCTCTGAAGTGGCACTTCAGAAGGCACTTAATGACACCAAACCTGTCAGACACCCTGTGCCGGTGCTGCTTTATTAGGAAGTACTTAAATAATTCAAGTCCATTCTGTTTTTTTAATGCATGTTGCAAAAGTAAGCTAGAACTTTCAAATGACACAATGAAAGTCACAATATTTGTGGGCCTCATGACAGAGTAGAGCAAGAACTTTTTGTTAAGTTGGGCACATGCTATAAGCTATATAAATACATATTCAGAATTAGGCCAAAGACATTTTTACAGGTGCCCTAGATACAGGCATCTGGAAATGGCTGGCCAAGCAATTTTGTGAATGAAGGAAGAATCTCACCGAATTTCAAGCCCTCCTAAACTATATGATTATGGCAAGAGAAATCTTGGATTTTTTATTCTGGCCCAGACAAAATGCCACAAAATGGTTCAATTCTGAGATGGTATGAGTGTGGACGATACCAAATATTTGTTTAGTTCAGCCAGAATGCCAGAAAAAAAACAACAAAAATTAGTGAGTCAACAAAACGCTCTGCCTCAGAAATGCTATTGGTGGGGGGGGCTGAGGACACACAGTGGGCGGAGCAAAAGCGTGTCACAGCTGGAACACAGGGGGTGGAGCAAAAGCATGTTGCAGCCGGAACACAGGGGGCGGAGCAAAAGCATGTAGCAGCCGGAACACAGGGGGCGGAGCAAAAGCATGTAGCAGCCGGAACACAGGGGGCGGAGCAAAAGCGTGTCACAGTTGGCACACAGGGGGCGGAGCAAAAGCGTATCGCAGCCGGAACGCAATGCAACCGCTCTCAGTGGAATTCTGGGGTTATGTTTCACTGCAAGCTGGACCAGTATAACAGCACAAGTCTTGAAACATTTAAGTACTTCCTCATAAATCTAGACCTGTATGATCTACATGCTGTCATGCGGAGGGTGCCTATCAGCCTGGTGAGGCTTCTTTGACTTACTTTGGCTCATACGTGACATGTTGAACATGTGTCAGGACCCCCTTCTCCTCCCTGAGTCTTTCAATGCCATTCCTGCAGAAAAAAAGACTTGAAAATGCAACTGATGGTGAGCAAGCTGTGGCAGCTTAGAGGTGAGACGTGGGACCCACTCACCAAGCAATCATTACCCCATTGTCAGCACACAGCTCAGGTGGAGGGCAGATCAGCTGCAGGCCAGTGGCATCTGTGACTATTTTCAAGATGTGCCTGATGTACAGGTTGCTAGCCACGCCCCCTGACACCACCTATGACCAACAAGGCATCACTATGACAAGCCACCACACTGACACAGCCAGGAGAGGGGGGCTTTGCAGCTAAGGTACTGGGCCAGAGACCAAGACCATGTCTCATATTAATGTCTCATATCCTTATGCTGGTGCTAAACCGAGGTCCTGTGGTAAACATCCCAGGCTTTGAACACAAAGCATGCACATGTAAGCCTGAATATGCATTAGTCACTCACCAGGGCGACGCCATTCTGGGGCAGAAGACCACTGGCCTTGCTGAATAGGATGGCGCGATGTGTCCGCTTGGCCAGGTGGGCGGCGACAGCGTGCTGAGTAGCCGCTGCAATGTCACCGGCACAGGACAGCACCTCCCCCGGCCGCACGCCTGCCGATGGACATGGGTGAGATGGTGCCGGTCGGCTCAGGAGCCGCACGGCAGCGAACACAGCATACCTTCCTCCTCCTCTTTCACCTCGATGGTTCGGGTCACCTGGTTCCGGAGGCCGGCGAAGGAGAGGTCGCAGTCGTGGCGCTGGGTCATTGGCGACGTGAAGCGGAACCTGGACTTGTCGCCCATCCTGGCCGCACACTCCAGGGCCTGGCCCCCACTGCAAACCGCCCACTCCGGCTGGCTCTGCAGGGATAACCTCCTGGCCACCTGAGTGGGGGATCCAGTCAGGTCAGGGAGCGCGGAGTGATTTGCCAAAAACGGCCCTCAGTCATGACATCACCGCCAGCCTAACCTTATCCAGGGTGTCCCCCGGGGCCTCATCCAGTGCTCGGCCGAGCAGGAGGAAGTCGTCGATGCCCCTCGCCACGGCTAGGAGACCATGCCCCCCTGAGACCAGGAGGACCAGGAAGGGGAACGGCACAGGCTGGATCATCCTGACAGTCAGGGCATGTGCCTCCATGTGGTGAACAGGAATGAAAGGTTTTTTGTGCTTGTGCACAAAGCTCAGGCTGTACTCCAGACCCACCCCGAGGCTCAGAGCCAGCCCGGGCTTCACGGTGGTTGCCACAGCGGACAGGTCACCGGGCACGACGCCGCTCCTGTCCAGGGCATCCTGCACCACTCTGGCTACATTTTCCCGGTGAAGTTTCTGGGCAACTACCGGAATAATGCCACCGGTTCTGTGGGAAGTATGGTACAGACAACAATCACGACACTGTCCTGTCTTTTATTGCACTCTTGTTTGTCCTTCTGTCTCCCGATGCACCTGCCCCCCTATGCACCTGCCCCCCCACGGCTGTGAAGAATTTCCTTCGAACATAAATAAAACTTATCATACATTCAAAGGAAAACCAGCCGCTGATGGCGACGCCGGCTACCTACTTCAGGTGCACGTCTTTCTGCGAGTGCAGAGACTCCCCAAGGACGCTGCCCTCCTCGTCCACCACGGCAGCTCCCGTATCATCGCAGCTCGTTTCCACGCCCAAAACGAGCCGCCGGCCCGCCGACAAGGTGGAGGATCTGGCCGGACAGCCGCGGCTCAGCGCACTTCGCAGGGGACCCAGGAGAGCCTCCAGCACCAACATGGCTTGGTGCGCCTTCAAAGGCGGGCGGGCTGATGGCGATCGGCGCTCATCGCGGTGCACAGAGGGCTGATCAGTCCGTCAGACACTCGTGACAGGAACCGATACCGCTCAGGGACCCCACTCCGAACGGCAACACCACCCGACCAGATTAAAGCGCTACACATAAACACTTCCGGCAGGAAACCGCTGCTTGGCGAATGGGTTCCGCAAACAAGCTCTGTTGTGCACATAATCGGTTCCTCTAAAATTAAAATACTGCACCGTTCACGCACATACATAAATGCACAGACATAGTAACTTTTTATTTTACAATAAGATACTCTGAAGAATTGTCTGCTGCCATTGTCTAGCGGTTGTACGGATTAATAGTTGCATTGTTGCCTAATGCTGCACCTGTACAACATCTGAAGTTAAGTAAATACTTTTTTTTTTAGCTATTTGTACAAGTAGATTGGAATGCTTCTCTTTGCCTACCTCATCTTGCTCTCCATAGTTTGGGGGCCACAGCACAGGGTCAGGCAGCATGAGGCACCCTTGGAGCTCAGGGTTAAGACCCTTACTCAAGGGCCCATGGATAAGTAACTGCTCCGCCAAGGCCAGGGATAGAACCAGTGATCTAGTGATTCTCTAAATTGCCTGGAGAGTGTGAGTGTGCTTATCGGTACCAGACAGTAGACTGGCATGTCCTTCAAGGTACCACATACATTCTGGATAGAACCTGGGGGCCTATAGTGAATAAGATGATGGATGGATTACAAGAGAAGACCTAAAGGGCACAAAAGATATTTTCTCTTTTATTGTTGTTAGGCACTGACAGAGTACCGACACCACAAACAAGCAGAGGCGATGTGGCCTCAGTAAAAGTATCAAAGTATAATAGATAAAAACAAGAACAGCTACATAAGCATAAACATGAACACAGTATGAACTAATTCCTTAAAAAAAAAAAATGCAGGAGCGTAACCTAGCTAACCTAAATCACTTTCTTTGCCTCTGTAGAGTGCTACATATGAAAAGTCCAAACCCATTGGGTTCTTTTTCAGATCACCGAGGAAACCAAGCATCAGCCTCAGTGTTTCCTACATCTCTTCCCCCGTCGCCGCCGAGCAACCGGAGACTCCGAATCATGGTGCTCTGTTCTGATGAACAAATAATGTGTGAAAAATATGTCTGGCATTTTATGTCCTTCTCTTCTGACAATGTCTATAAAAGATGGAAATAAAAGGACCACAGAGGACTGTGCAATACTACATGTGGAAAACAAGAGATAACAACAAATAATTATCACATACGTCAAGGAAAAAAAAAATGACCAGTTTAAGATCTGGGCCTGCCCAGGTCTGGGACCACATTAAATATGTTAGTTAGTAATGCACACACTGCTCATCTCTGCCAGCATCCATCCTGCGGCTTCAGAGGAAGCACGTAATCCATCAACACGTCAGTTATCCTTTCTGTGGCATACAAAGCCGCAGCGGGATAGTGACTCGCACAGCCCAAACGTGGCTCCACTGCACCCTCTATTGGAGGCTTCTTTAATACTTGTTGATCCCTAGAATTCGGACACCATGGAGCTGTGGCAGCTTGGGGATGAGCACGCTCAGGAGGGAGGCCGTGTTAATCACAAAGTGAGCCGGATCGTACTTCGTGTAGAAGCTCGTAAGGAAATACCTGAAAGACGCAGAAAGACGCTTCAGCATTCATCACAAGGCACAAAAAATGTATTGATATGTGCTATTACAGCAATTACTCCCATGGCAAGTCAACAATTTAACAAATTAACTTTATAGAAAAGATGGTTCTGAAGCTGATGACATTAAGGCAATAATGTCCATTTTGAAAAGGTCACAGGTTTCTGTGCCATCAATAGCTGGTTGTTATATTACACAAAAAGCTCACAGGATGATTGGAGAGATCGTGAAGAACTTTCTGGAAGAGGTGAACTGGACACCATAGTCCAGCTGTTCCCAGTGTGTGAGGAGCCTGGCTTTCCCCTGATCGGGAGTCTCAAAAGGTGTACCCTTGACAGCGTGCAGGAACACATACATCCCCTACGGACACATGAGAGCCAGAGGAAAGCCTCACTGGTGATGACAAATGTAGGGGAAATATATACTGTGCCGAGCCAAGAAGGAGACATGAAAATTTATACTGTAAATACAACCCCAAAATAAAGGCATAAAACTCCATCAGAGTCAAGAATTCCTGAACAGCCAGGAGATCTGTATGAATTTTTCCAACTTATCCATTTTTAATGGTGGATCGACTAAGTCACTAAAGGTATCAACAGAAAAAGCCAGAAGCCGCCAAGGCCGTGGCAGTCATCCCTCTTATCCCTGAGGATCACCTACCAAATTGTGGATGATGTTAGTCAGTGTCCAGACGACAGGAACGCTGAAGAAGGGAATGCTGAGGAGCACCACGTGCAGGAGCCCCACACCCAGCGCGTACGTCAGCCAGATGCCCCGGCTGTTCATCACGCGCGTGTTGGGGTTCACCTCACTGTGAGCCACACCTACGTTCATGGTGCGCGTTACTGTGAGTGAGGAGACACAGCATTAATTTCAAGACCAGATAAAAAAAAGAAGATTTTGCAACTCATTTGTATCCTCACAGGACTGTTCTGGTGTTGAGGTGACAGTGACTTACTTTAAATAATACTGCCCAGGTGTCCAGTTATCAGTCTGTAATCAATAACAGCACGTCTACAAAAAAATACACAGGCCATAAATCAATGACGTATAATTACAGCTGCAGGGCTATGGGCTACATTACAATAACACACAACGTCTAGAAAAACATCTACCAGTATAGGATATAACAGGAGGTGACAAACTGCATGTTGACTTAATAATTAATCATGATGAAAAAGCCAGAGGCGGAAGACAAACGTAAGCAAAGCGGGGCTCGGCGAGCATCTGGGGGGGAGCTTCTAGGAGGGGGCGCGCCACGCAAGGTGCATCCTAATACCCAGGCGGTGCTTGGAGCACAGTCTGTCTGGGGGTGCCTGCGACCACTCCGGCTTTGTCAAGCCAGGGCCGGCTTTATCATACTGTAACACTCTGGGCCGTGATTATAAGCTTTAATCGCGACGCATAATAAGCGCCCCCCGGAGCCGCGGCCCCGGCCTGACGTCCGAAAAGGCAGCGCTCCCTATGCGCTTCTTATGCGCTCCCTATGCGCTTCTTATGCGCTCCCTATGCGCCCCGGCTGCTTTTCGCTCAGCACCAGTTGAATTCACTGGGGCTTCATGATGGACAAATACGCGACCCTGCAGCTAATAAAACAGCGCCGCACTTGCAGGATATCCGGCAACTGGGGCCGGATTAACAGGCATACTCACAGGAGCTGCCCGGTGATCACTCCTGTCGGTAGGCACCGTCCCTTTCTCGCCGACAGCGTAACAAAGAAAGGCCGAGCTACTGCCGCTTCTCTCCCCACCCCGGCCCAGCGTCGCCTGCCTTCTTAGTTTTCCTCCTCGGCGAGGATCACGTTGGCCGGAAGGGGCGGGCCTATCCGAGGTGAGTGGCGTGCGGCGCGGCCAATCAGCCTGCAGCTTGCAGCGGCACTTCCTGTGCCCGCCGACGCCGCGCTCGGGCCATGTGTATGTCCGACAGACCGGGAAACAAACAAACCCGCAAGCTGCCAGAGGCTCGTAAGAGAGAGCGTCATACGTGCCAGTGCTGCCGATGAGTGAGTGCCATCTTCAGTTTGCTGGGTTGCCAAATGTCTGTCCTGTCAGCCTTTGCCAAAGTGCAATCATACATTAAAAACAAAACGTTCAGCATGCGCAATCACAGGGCTGAGCCTTTATTTTTAAGTATTATTTCCCGTGCATGTTAAATCTAGATCTCAATTTATTTCCTAAGGGAAGTATTGTTCTTTGATCAGTATAGGAATGTGCAGAGGTGGATACCGGTCAGCCAGAGACTGTACCGTTTTTCAGAAGGTGCCCGTGGTTTCCGCAGGACCGCCTGGCAGACGAAATGAAACAGCTGCCTGCGGAAACTGTGCGATTGCTGTCGAGCTCGCAGGTGATCACCTCCGTGGTCAGTGTGGTCAAGGAGCTGGTGGAGAATTCACTGGACGCTGGTGCTTCGAGCGTCGACGTGAAACTGGTAACAGGTTTACAGGACATTATTATGTTCCCGTTCGTCGTACGTGACGTCCACTTTTATGTTGAGTGTCAGAGGTCAGGTTGCTGATTACCGATTGGAAATTTGAACTAGGGCAACAACCTGATACTTATTTACGGTTTTAATCCTCCAAAAATACCGAGAAACGACATTTTCATGCAGCTTCGTTAGATTCAGTGGTCCTACATTCTTGAAATGATATCAGCATTTTTTATCAATAAACATTTTCCTTATTTCCTTATTTCTTAACTTCTGTGATTGTTGGCAGGGTGCGGGACCATCTGACACCTTTTTGTTATGCTTTTATCAAAAACACCTGTGTATAAAGACACCTTTGCATGATTCATTTAAAAAGATATCTTCAGGAAATCGTTGACTGGAGCACTTGTTGCATTTCCCCTTGGTCCCCGAGGTCCAGTAGCTGGAATCCCATCTGCTCAAGCTGTTGCTCAGATGACATTTAGGTCTGTCGCAGAGGTGCGATGGAAGACTCGTCAGCGGCCCTAATTCCGGCTGTTTCCAAGGCTTGTTGCTTTATTTGTGTCTCTGTGTTTTGGTGAAGAAGCATCCAAATACTTTTCCAGCCCAGGGAGCCTCTCACACTCGCCCCCTGCTGGCCTGTTTGTCTTGGCATCTGGGGATATTTTTTGGAAAGGCTGCATGGTCTTCGTTATTAAAGGGTCATTCTCATCAATGCCCTGTCTGGCAGTCTGCTTGCTATTTTCTCTTGAGCTCTTGCCATTAATCTTCCTCAGATTCCTCAGGCCTGTTTTCTCCCCAATCAGAGAGTCAGAAAACAAAAAAGGAAAACGGTGAACTTGTTCGAATATAACAATGATCACGCCGATAAGGGCTAAATGATTTAGAACAAAGTCTGTGTTTCTTTCACAAATTAATGATTTATGGCACACAGAAATGCATGCGTCCAGCAGGTGAGGCGACACAAGGGAGTTTGTGTCGCGTTAAAGCTTAATCGTGACAGTTATCTGCCTACTTCAGGGTGTGATCGGGTTGAACAGAAGGCCTGGTGTCTATATCGTTGACCCCTATTGTTACACAGCATGTCTTATGGGGAAGACATATATGTGTTTAAGACCTGGAGTAAGGTGTGTGAAAGGTAAGAGCCTTGGTCCTTGCCATCGTATGTGCTTGTGTGAAAAGTACTCTCTGTTTCCCTGCTGCAGGAGAACTTTGGGCTGGATCGTATAGAGGTGGTCGACAATGGATCTGGAATCAAAGCCGCTGATGCTCCGGTGATGGCCGTCAAGCACTACACCTCTAAGATCTCCTGCCACGATGACCTTGAGCGCCTGGAGACCTATGGGTTCCGGGGAGAGGCTCTGGGATCCGTCTGCGCGGTGTCTGAGGTGAGGGATGGCGCCCCCTGCATGTGCAGCGTGAGGGGTGCAGATGGCATTAGCCTGCTGATCAGAATGTGGCCACCTCACTGATATTCACGGTGCCTCTTCTCCAGGTCATTCTGACCACGAAAACAGCTGACGATGATGTCAGTACCCAGTACACACTGGACCATAGTGGGAACATCACTTCCAAGAAGCCATCTCACCTTGGCCAGGGTTTGGTTTTGCTTTTCATTTAAACATATCTTCAGATTTGTTTCTTTCCCTTTCAGCCTTTCAGCTACTGTGGCTCTTCGTGTTAAAATCCTGCCCCCCCATCCCCCCTAGGTACCTCGGTGAGTGTCCTCAAGCTGTTTAAGAACCTCCCGGTCAGGAGGCAGTTCTACTCTAACAATAAGAAGTGCAAGGAGGAGCTGAGGAAGGTGCAGGAGCTACTGATGGCATACGGCATCATCAAGCCAGCCCTGAGAGTCCTGCTGACACACAACAAGGTCCTGCCTCCTGCTGTACCCCCTCATCCCCTACCTCCGCTTTCAGCTGTGAGCTTCTGTGGTCACTGGAGGGAGGAAGACATTGTATTTCACTTCCATAATGCAGGCTGAAGCAGAAGCAGCCATTTGGCCCAGAGGGTCCATGTGATACCCATGTCTTTGCCAGGGCATCTTTACCAGGGGTGACCCAGTTTGCTGCCACAGAAGGTTCTTTCCTCTGTGCAGTATCACTTCCTGCCACATGGTGTCCTCGTGCATCTGAGCATATATTGGACGGCAGATGCTCTTCTGGCCAGGGTCAAGCTGTTAAAATTTTATCACTTTTACATACAAGAAATCTGTACATCAGCTTTATTTGTAGTTATTTTTACTTGGTCAATCGGTAGTTGTTAATGGTTAGAGGACATCAGGAGGTGAGATGCTTATAGCAGACATTGAAGTGGGACTCATGGGAGGTGTACCGGACAGGAAGTGTGATATTTATTTGGTTCCTCTCTGTTTCGAGACGCCCGTCAGCAACCTGTTTTTCAGTCTGTGCTGCAGGTGTGTAAAAACAAAAAACCTTGAACCTTGAAGAAGAGAATTATGCTGCTTCTCCAGGCACTCCTGCTGACCATTGGTCAGGAAAGGTCACACGAGGGCGATTGCTGGCACTTAGGCTTATGCCGTGCCAGTTTGCATGGAGAGTGACATGTGCCCACGTGTGAGGCGGGGCCACTCAGAGCCCCGCCCCCCCTCGGGCTGGTGCTCTGGCTGGATGCCCCTTGCACAGTGGCTGCTGGCTTGACCTGTTCTCTGTGTGTCAGTGCAGGCTGTGGTCTGGCTGAAGGCCAAGGCGTCGGATCAGCGGACAGCCCTGATGGCGGCGCTGGGAACCGGAACCGTGGCCTCCATGGTGCCTCTCCAGCATCGACAGGAGCAGCCAGAGGTCAGTGGGAGGTCACGGAGTCGCTGTGCCACTGCCCAATGCACTTTGGACAACATCACCCACTAACATGTGCAATTTCTCTGCTGAAGAAGGGAGTTTCACCCAGGCTTTTCACCAGTGTATTTCAAATCTCTACGAAATCTCTGTGGTTTTGCAGGGTATTAAACAGATCTCAGTCAGTGTGAATATTCTCTTTAGTTATTGATTCATTCCTTCCTCCGAGCCAGTATGGGATCAGATGTCCTGAATGCCACACGGGGCTGTTGCTTGGTTGACTGTCTTCCATGTGCCCCCTGCTGGTGGACATTATGGCCGCTCGCATACGGGCTGGACTGGCCTTCAGAGCTACAGAATCCATGACTGAAACTGGCAGTTGCGGGGTTTCTGAATCGTTATGTGATTGTACCTGACTACAGTTGTGCTCTGCTGACCCCTGAGCATGGTACACATTGGGGATATTCTGTTTGTTTAGACGCTATATCGAAATGTGCCCTACCCCCCTTGCGATTAACTCCCTGGACATATGATCCTGCCTGCGCATCGCAGGTTGTGCTTTTGGCCGATGCTCCAGAAAGTCTTTACCAGACAAGGAAGTGTTTCTGTCCCCAATTTATTATATTTCAGCAATTCTAGGAATTCCCACCCCAAGATGCTAATTTATGGGTCGGTGTTATTATTTATTTTATTTTCTCCTCCCCTGAGCGGTCTGCTTGAGTAATCAGTCATCGGCCGGTGCGGTTTTCCGCTCGACGCAACCACTGCAGAGCCAAACCGTGTTCCTTCCGGGCGGCGCTCAGGTACAGCGCAGGAGGCTGATTTCCGACAGGCAGCGGGACGCGACCCGCTCCTGTAAAGGTCGCCCGGGAAAGGTGTTCTTCGCATCAGTGCTGGGGGTGTTGGGTTCACCTGCGTTAGCTGACCCGTGGATTTCGCAAGCCGTCTAACTGGCAAAACAGATGCTTCTAGAAGAGCCGGGCTCAGGCTGGGGAGGCCAGCACACACCGGTGTCTGGGTCGGTCCAGAACCTGGTTTTCAGCGGCCCAGGGGTCCGATTTGGAGAGCAGATCTCCGCTACCTGATGGACTCACGACATTCCACATGGGGGTCAGCAATTAGACAAGAGGTCACGGGGGGAGGGGACATGAGAGTGGTGTCCCCCAGAGTCCCTGACCAGGAATGCTGGTGTCACCTCATCGCCTCTCTCCACAGATCTTTCTGGTAGGATTCTTCCCCAAACCCGGCTCAAACACCGGCTTGATGAGCTCCTCTACACCTGACCGTACGTTTGTGTTCATTAATGACAGACCTGTCCACCACAAAGACATTCTCAAGGTAGGGAAGGGCCTGCGGGGGGGGGGGGGGCCGTACACAGGGCCCGGCTCGCGGCAGGGCCGGGGGGGGGGAGCACCGGGCCGGCCGGGGCCCCCAGCTTCTGCGCCCACCAGA
>JAODKM010000001.1:50821692-50831902 GCA_026780845.1 Petrocephalus sullivani
GAATCAAAGCCCCGACCACTCCCTCTTTCCCCCCAAACTTCCCCCAGCCCCCCCCCCCCCCCCCCCCCGCCCACATCCTATCCCCCATCTCCTCCTATCAGCCTCTACATTGCCTCCCCACCCTGCCTCCAAGGGGAGCTCACGAGCACCCGCAGCGATCCACCACCATGGAGGGGATCTTGCCATAGATGATCTGCTCCTTCCTGTTGAAGTAGAGCATGTTGATGGGCGACATCTTGGTCGGGGTGCAGCAGGGGCCAGCGGTGCCGCGCGGGTTGGCCTTGTTCACCAGGTGTGTGTGCGGGTACTTCTGCAGGTGCATGTACTCGCACTCCCCGGAGCAGTAGTTGGCCTTGTACCGTTTTGGCGCAATGATCCAGTCCCAGCCGAAGTCCTCAAAGTCGACGGTGAGCGGGTAGCGGCAGCAGCGCGACTCCGGCGAGTTCTCATCACAGTCGAGGCCGGATTCGCGCCGCTGACGCTTGCTGTTGTCAGAGATCTTCACTTCCATGAAGGGCAGCTGAGATCGACAGACGGCAAAGGGGATTAATACCGGCAACCTAAAGCAAGGTGCCATACTCCATGTAGTGTGCTGACATATCCCGGGCCAACGTCATCAGATGTTTCCAGAATAATTTAAGGGTAAACTTAAAATCTGGAACTTTCAGCAGATCATAATTTGTTGTGTGTCTCAGGTAACCTTCGGGCTGTTTTGCTGCACGAGTAAATCGACATGAGATCTGTTGATTGAAGCAGCCCAGTTCAAACCATGACAGAACAACTGCTAAGATCTCCCCATTCCAACTGCTTACATTCATTAGGGAGACGTTTGCACCCATACACCGTATCCTTCACCATGAATTATTTGCTCTTCCATGACAAAACCGTAAACCCACAATAACCCTTTTAAGCCAGCTCTGAATCAGCCTTTAGCTGTACGCAGAATAAATAAATTATTCATAATAACCTTGATGACATAATAGTGATGAGAGGCCTCCTTGAAATGTACTTGCCTTCTAAAGCATGCAGTGATGCGTCTTTGCGCGTAATGGATATTAGGAATTTACTGTCCGTTATTATCTGAACATATTACTATATTCCGATGTTCCTGCATAAGTTAATGGCTGTGGCAGGGTATGAGTGGGTAATAAAATAAATGTTGTAGAGCACTCACCAGCCCCTCTTCCCCCTTTTCCGTAGACGTGACGGCTAGATCGTTTCCTTCGCTGTCCAGCGCGTTTATCTCGATGCCCCAGTTTGTCTCCGGCTGCCGCAGCCACACCTGCAGCACCTGCTTCACGTCTATGCTCTGCCAGGAGTTGGTCCCGGCGCTCACGTCTATCTTGAGCGAACGGATGCGGACGTGCCTGGTATCGTCGGTGAGCGGGCGCAAGCGTGAGATCTGCAGGAACACCGTGGTGGCTTGCTGAGCCGGCCGCAGGTGGATCCAGAGCTGCGCACGGACCACGCGGCCGGGCTGGATGGTCGGACTCAAGGAGAACGCGCAGCATCTGGGGTTTCCATCAGCTTGCACACTGGGATCAGCTGACGGGGAAATTAGAAGGACATTGATCAGAGATTCCCAAATACTGCAATGAATAACAAAACAGAAGATAAAAATGTTCACGTACAATATTACAAAAGTCACGAGGAAAATGTCATATTTCCCATGGTGATGCCAATTACAAAATTGTTACTGGCGTTGCCTTAGCTTTTAGCATAAGTATATCAGTATTAGCTAATTAATATTCGGTTTGCAATGTCACGATAATATAATCAAATCATCCGAAATCTACAGCTAATCTCGGAAAAGTATAACTCCAAATGCGTGCCAGTGATGCATAAGTTACCCTTCAAAATACCTGGCTCGGCTTTCAAAGCTCTTTTGCATTTCTCTGGGTTTCTAAGTGTCCCGCCACTAGTTTGTGGCGAACTGAACACTAAAGCAGAATATTTTTATTTCATAAAAAATAATAGCATAAAAATATTCTTTAGACGTTGACAGTGATGCTGCCCACGGTTTGCCCTCACACTGCTGACCGGTGTGCAGAATGACGCGTCCCACTCACGTTCAGTGGCCATGGCTAGGATGCTCTCCGTGGTGACGTGCTCGTCGTCCTCCTCCATCAGTCCATCATTGCTGTCGTCTGCCAAAACGTCGTACTGGTCTAGGAGCTGCTGCAGCGGAGGAGCCTTGGGCAGGAGCTGCTTGATCACCTCCCGGCTGATGTTGGGCGCCTGCCTCAAACGGAGCTTGCTAAGAATCTGGTTCTTGATGGCCTGCAGCCTCAGCAGCTTGCTCTGCTCTCTAAACTCGCACGTCGGGCACTGCTCGCTGTTTTCCGTGCTTCCGGAGGGCTTGGGGGCTGTGATGTCGCTCAGACCCATTGGAGAAAACGCTACCAAGAAGCCCAGGTAGATAAGCCACTGTGACGGCTGCATGTTCCCGGTTCGCACACCGTGTGTGTATTTCAGGATTACTGGGCACCGTGGAGCTCTCAGCACCCCCCAAAAGCGCTGCCGACACTCGTAGGTGTCATACTGGCCGTCAGCACGTCTTTTTATAGCACACCTTCGGATTCTCCATCGTGTCGTCAGATTATACGATTGGCTGGAGAGCAACGATGAATCCAGCGCACAGGCATTAGATAAATGTCTCTATTACTCTTAAAGAGGCATTGGAACAACAAAGTTATTTTATGGGGCACCTGCTGAGTGTAAATCATAAAGGGGACATTTTTCAACGTAGATTCACTTCCTAAATGCTTAAATCCTTGACGCAGCCTACCATTCCGTGATGCACGCTGCTCAGAGTTACTATTAAAAAATAGTACGTGATGTATTTTTTCAGTCAACTAGATGAATTCTGATGTATTTTGGTGACAGTTAATGGTGTTTTCAACCCAATAGTTTTGAAAGTTTTGGAATAGTAAATGTGCTTATTACTTTTTCACATTATGTTTCACATAATGTTAGTGCAGTGCTTATTTTGGGGGGCACAAAATGATTCTGATTACAGAAATATTCTCTGTCGTTTAAAAACAACTATTTGTTCTTAATATGATGTTACGTAACATTATGTAATAATATAATATTTCATTATAAAATCTTCGAAAATAATTGGTCTGTCACCTGTTGATTCATTTTCAAATCACCATGCTAGGTAAACTGACGAAGTCTGCTCTTAGTTATGATATTATTAATTACATTTGCGTTATCTGACCTCTAATCAGCTCTAAACCAAATATTTATTAGTTTTCTTTATTATAGAGCTAAACCATTGTAGGACCACTTTCCATCACTTATAAAGCTGTAAATAGTTTTTGCATGGTATATTCGGTTATATTTAGTATAGATACAGTTTTCCTACTTTCCTAATTTTTGTATTGTGACTTAATTTTCAACTAGTTCTTTTTTTTTTACAGCGTAGAACGTAGCTCTCCAGTAGTATAATAAATTTTGGAGAAAATATATTTAGTTTTTCCATAACGGATGAGCAGTTTATGAATATTATGCTATACGCGAATATTCGAGACGTACATGATACATGAAAGTGCCACAAACACACTGTCTTACAAGTCTTCCGATAACGTGAATGGCAAGTCGTGTATTTTTATATTAAGATGAGTTTTCTGTGGTTACACAGCAATTTCTGTATTACAAAAATAACGTCCTTCTTGAATATGCTGCACTATACAAGGAAGACAGAACGAAAACTCGACAAGGAAAATAACCGATTGAAATTAACGAGGTATAACTAATGTTAACTTTAAAAAAAAAATTTGAAAGTCACTGCCTTCATGGAGACTGATGGGAGCGAAATAAGGCTTTAGCGGTCCGCCGTTACTCCTGCCTTACTACTGTGCTACTCCTACACTCCGGTTAGAAAGACCTATGTCGCCCTCTTGTGTCAACCGGCATTTAACTTGGGTCTCAGTGTATCTTGTCCTAAATCTATTCATCCATCTATCCATCCATTTCCCTTACATGCCAATCCTATGGAAGGTCATTGGGGTCCAGAGGGTCCTCTCCCGGAAGCCACTGCCACTCGCCGGCAGGGAATAACCCAGGTCTGGGTCTCCTGAACCCACTCTGGCAACATTTAATATTCAACATTCAAGATTTTTATTTGTCACATGCGGTTATACAAGTGCAAATTGGCAGCAAAATTGAAAAATCTGGCTGCTCTTTGGACTGTGCAAAATTAATTTTAATACATTTAAAAGGTAAGGCAGGGGATGAAAGTGCACAGAATATGAATAGGGATATGTATGAAGACTATTTTGAAAATTTTTGAAAAATTGTTGAAAATTTTACATTTTACTGTACAAAGGAGGAAGCATAGTGCAAGTGGTAGCATCATAAGCATAGGTGTGCAGATTGCAAGGGACATGGACTGCTGTTACGGCGAGGCGTGGTGGAACAATAGATGCTCCGTGTTGCAGTTTGCAAGAATAAGGGATTTCATCACGAGGACTAAACAACAAGAAACTGAGATGACCGAGGCAGGTGGAAAACAAGAACTAACTAGACTATAACACGAGACTAACAATAAAACAACATTTCTGGGAAAACACAGGCAAGTAAGGCATCGAGGAGCCAGCAAAAGCAGCAACAGAGGGACGAACGCAGAGCAACAGCACCAACATACAAGCGGGGAAATGAAGGCACAAAAACAGGATAGTATTGGGGCACAGCTCTAAGCCACATGCTTAGTCCATCCAGCTATGTGGTGGCCCAGAGAGCAGGGTTACACACTAAGAAACAGAACCATGCCAACCTAGGGAGACACTGGGGAAATGTGATAGCCAGGCCACCTGCTGGCCAAATGAGGAGATGACGGGCTTTAAGATAAGATAAGATAAGATAAGATAAGATGAGATGAGATGAGATAAGATGAGATAAGATAAGATGACCTTTATTAATCCCACAGTTGGGAAATTTGCATTGTTACTGCAGCCAGAAGGAATAGTGCAAGAGGAGTCAAAGTATCATTACTATACAATATAACAGTAGAAAAGTATAAAAAACTATAAATGAACAAGAATATATAAATAAATATGTATATGTGTTATGCATATGTGTACAGAAATTGTCATCCACAGGTGCCTTAAAGCAGCAGAAATTGTGAGATATACAGCAGGAGTTTTGTAAGAATGTTTTGTAGCAACATAATGGAAGGTAATACTCAAACATTGTGTGGCCCCTCTATGAAAGATCTTTGGTAAGTGCACATGTGTGTTTGCATGTGTGCCTGCATGAGTGTATGTGCATGCGGTCAACTGCGCGATATCGTTCATTGTGGAGTCTGACAGCAGCTGGAAGGAGAGACTTGCAGTATCTCTCCTTCACACAGTGCAGCAGCCTGTCACTGAGCTGCTCAGTGCTGTCAGAGTAGCATGCATGGGCTGGGAGATGTTATCTAGCTGGAGCTGCTGTAACAGGCTGCCCCTCGAGCAGTAAAAAGGGATAGACAGGGAGCAGTAATGGAGGAATGTAGAAGCTGTACAAATGTCTTCTGGCAAGTAGAGAAGCCTGATAGCCTGAGGATACAAGGTCTTCTTTAGACTCTCTGTCTTGGCCATCTGACAGCGTAGGCGTTTGCCTGGTTTCAGCGGGCTGAACAGGCAGTTACGGGGATGGGTGGAGCCCTTAATAAATCTGATGGCTCTGGTCTGGCAGTATCTGATGTAGGTGTCTTGCATGGAAGGGGAGAGCAGATCTGGAGGTGCACGTCGCTGGGTGGATGCTGACCAGGATACAATGTTTATGGACTGGATGCTTTCAACAGCACTTGTGTAAAAAGCTTTTAGGACAGCCGGGGAAGCTCTGAATTTCTTCAGTTGCCTCAGGTGGTACAGTCTCTGTCCTGCTTTGTGAGACCAGAGCTTGGACATGCGAGGTTCATGACAGGTGCTCAAAGAGGTGCATTTCAAGATACTCGCAACACCTCACCCTCACCTCAGGTGCACCGCCGATGCTGGCAGCGGTAGTAATTAACTCCATGGTGTTGTCGACATCAAATGAGAGGATTTTATCCTCGCTCCAGTATGCCAAACGATCGTCCCCATCGAGATAGAACTTCTCATTGTTGTTAGAGAAAAGACCCATCACCACAGTGTGGTCCGTGAACTTAACCATGTAGTTAGTGCTATATCTGGCTATACAAGTGAAGAGGAAATACAGCAATGTACCCTGTTGCTGCCCTGCAATATTTCTAATTATTTGTAGACTTTGCATGTTCCCATAATTGGAATGTGTTTTAGAATCTGGTTACCAGGCATGATGTAGCCAGGTAATAACTTTATGGGTTTAACCCCCCACCCAGATTGCAGCAAAATCTACAAAAGGGGACCAGCAGGGTTGCCGGTAACCCTGTGACATTTGTTTCTGGCTATGGGCCTGCTCATGCACCATCTTGTATTCGGCGACTGAAGGCAGTGTATACAGGGACTCATCCATCCATCCATCCATCCATTTTCTGTAACCAGAGCCGGCCCAAGGCATAAGCGAACTAAGCGGCCGCTTGGGGCCCCCATGCCACCAGGGGGTCCCCATGAGTGCTTGAAATGTCAAGATATCTTGATCTAGGTGGTGGGGGGGGGGCAAATCAAATTCTGCTTAGGGCCCCATAAAGGCTTGGGCCGGCCCTGTCTGTAACCTTTTGTCCTATTCAGCATTGTGGAGAATCAGGAGCCTATCCCACAGACTATGAACCAACCCATCACAGGGCACACTCACACAAGCATACCTACAGGCAAGTTGATAAATCAAATCAAATTAACCTCAGCATGTTTTTGGACTGTGGGGGGGAAGTTAGACTATCCGGAGGAAACCACACGACGGCACTTCATGCAACTACAGCTAATTCATGCGACTTTCAACATGCAAACACCAAACACGTAGAACCTTGGCAGAGACTCGAACCCTGTAATTAACAGTTCAATTTAACATTTAATTGAACGTTACTTTAAAGAACACAGATGTCAATCACGTACTTTATTATTTTTAAGTGAATAAATAAAACACGTCGATGTAATAAACAAATTACCAGATGGATCTACATGGTCTTCGCAAAGACAGGGCACATTCGCACATTTTAATTATTTTATAAATGTGCGGCCGCGCGGATCCACAAGAGGGCAGAATTATATTGCATATATCTTTATTTTACTAACATAAATTTCGCTCTCTAGAGAAACATTCAATAGCACTTATAGATTTGCCTTTCTTGCGTCATAGCATGCCAAGTCTTTTTAAGGGTGTGTGTATTTACAGCTGACCGTCAGCTGTTATACGTTGAATATGGTATTTGAATCTTAGAAGTTGCTACAACGAAACCCCCTCCCAAATCCCAGCTTTATTAGTGGACGCCTTTTTTCCCAAATACTGGATTTTCATTACGTGGACTGTTTTGGATGGGATGGGGATTTTTTTACGGGTATCAGACCCTTACTGGTGAATTGCAAGATGAATTGCTGTTTTTATGAGAGTCCGGATTGAGAAAACCACGAAGGGAACACCCACATAAGCTTAATTCAAATGGATTTGCGCGTATTGTACATTTATATTAGAACGATCTGAAAACTGAAATGCCCTCTTTTTGGATGCGGACCGAGTGGCTTCTATATAAATAAACACCGTGAAGTTGTGCGCGCAGCTTGAGAGGTAGGTACCTGGCCGGCAGCGCGGAGCCGAGCGGCGTGCGTTATTTGGGGAGCAGGAAGGCGCCGGAAAATAATAATAAGAATGATAATAATAATAATAATAATAATAATTTCCTGCCGCTGCCACCGTCCCGTAGTGACTTGACTGGACTGCAACACCAGCACGGTCAAGTCACCCCATCAAAGGACACGAAACGCCTGGTCAAGGGAAATGCATGTGTGCACAAAGACTGTATGTTGTTTTTCTTGTTTTTATAAATCCTTTACACAGTATTTGAATCCGAATGCGGGGCACTGAGCGCCACAGATACTATTTCACTTTCCCCGCTAGCCCGTGTCCGACGCCTGGCGAAAAATCTATTTCATTATAAAGCTGTTGTAAAATGTTATCCTCAACACTTTATTTAAAAAAAAAAACCTGTAGGCGTTGTTCTAATCTCAGTAGGGCTAATATGTTTATAGTGCGTATGAAATTAAGGATTAACTAAGGGGCAAAATTACAATTTTTTGTAGATTTTTTAAAGTTCCCGTTTCTTCTGAAAAAATCAGGTGTACTAGCTGTATGTTGTTTGGTCTTTAAAAGGTTTTGTTTAAATAAATGTTTAATAACCCATGCCTAGGGATTGTGGAGTGAAGCTGTAAATGCATTTGAAAGTGATCGGAAATCGAAATGTTATCTTTTCGGGTAATTAAAAAAAGCCTTTTAAATTTCGTATGAAACTAAATCTGTCCCAACTAAATCCGTCCAACATCTCGTTTTGCGACTCGAATGCAAAGCGTAATCTTTGGCGATATACACGGGGTGATAGCGCACACTAAACCCTAAACTAAACTCATGAAATACACCAATGTGAAATTCGTGATACGTTTTCGCTATTCGAGGAAGATTCTATTTTAACTCCCAGAAGACTTCTTCTTTTTCTGATGGCTTGAGGAATAATGAGTGCGGTCCGGGTTCTAGCACAGTCACTGCGAGTCCTGAGCGGAGCGCCCCTCTCTTTCCGCTTACGCCCGGGATGTTCAGATTGCAAATGGAGATAAAAACCATTTAAGCACTCCGCCCCCATCTTCACTCTCTCTCTGCTTCTTTTTGTAGCAGGGAGCCCGCTGAAGCCCTCCACCTGCCTCCAAACCGATGCCACGCGTTTTACACCATGGGGTGTGTCAAATCGAAGCACAGCAAGCCGCCTCAGCATCTCAGCCCAGCAGCGCAGAAAGCGGACAGCAGCTCAGGCACTGTGGCGGTGAAGGGGGCAGCCCTGCCCTGCGCGGAGGCCCAGCCAGGAGAGGAGCCTCTGCAGGTCAATCCAATCCTGCTGGACTATGCCCACAGGCTGTCCGAGGAGATCATTGCCCGGGCGGTGCAGCACTGGCTTGAGCTGGATCGTCGCTATAGCGACATCCCCTACATTGACCTGCCATGAGGACAGCCTCAGCTGGGCTGGAGAGGGCCTCCTGTGCCATGTACATCCTGCATTGAAGCTGGGGGAGCTGGAAGCCATGTTCTCAGTAGCATATAGACAAGGAACTACAGACAGTCTGCACTAGACTCACTCCTGGAGGGGCCGGTTCGCCAGCACTGTCATGCTGCTACTTCAAAACTCTTTCTTATGCTCTGCTTCACTTTACCTTCATATGACCCTTTGAAACTGTCTTGGGGCTTGTCTGATCTGGCAGTGATCTCAACTGTGTCCCCGCCTGATGCGCTGGTGCCTGCCAGGGGCCCCCGGCTGGGAATGGGGAGTCTTCAGGGGCCCCCCCTGCATAAATCATGGAGCCATGAAGGCTGGTCCTGAGCTTCAGTGTAGTGTCTCCTCACACCCAGCGGACATCCTTCCTACAGCCCCCTCTGGGGGGTGGGGTAACACTGCTACCTGATTAACAAGCAAGATTGTTTTCAAGACGTCCACTTTTAGCGGACCCTGGGCCCCCCTGGACGGCAGCCCGTCTGCTGCACGTCATTTTGCAGGGAGGAGATTCCCAGCAAAGTCCCAGTTGTGCCGCTGTCCTGTTACGTAACTGCAACCCGCCAAGGCTTACACTGGACACTCTGTCCTTTGTTTACTGGCTCCTTGTGTCCGGAGAAGCGAGAGCTGCTATCCCAACAAAGGGGTTTCTCACTGGCAACCAGCATGAAAATGAGTTTGTGAGCCCGGAACACTCCGGGAACACCACAGTGAAACACGCCTTAGGCTGGGGTCTCATGCGCTTCCCCTTTGCCAGTCTCCTCCCACTCTGCCACCGCTCTGTTTTTAAGCCCAGTAAACTCCTCATATTCTCCCGTACCACACCGCGATGGCACGGATTGGAATCTCCAGTCGGTAATGGGCGGATAAGTGGCAAAATGCTACTAAACAAAGGCACTGGTGAGCTCAGGCAGACAGCGGTCTGTGTAAAAGCGGCATGCGAAAGCCTCATCGAGTCAGGCGGCCGGCCCAGGTAAACCACCTAGGTTGCAATTTCCTTGATTTATTTTTGCTGGAAACAGGTATGAAGTCCTCTTGCACTTGCAATAATGTGCTTTTAAAAAATTCCCAAGCCTC
>JAODKM010000001.1:50835597-50896265 GCA_026780845.1 Petrocephalus sullivani
AGGTCTAGTTGCAGTTGATGTGAAAGTCTAGTGTATAGGGCTCTTTTTATACACACCTGAAACTTAATTGATCCATTGTTAGTCACAGGTGACAAGACTTATGTCTTTGGAAAAATTGACTCAATGGGCTTTACCAAGCTGTGAATATTAGAATACTTTTCAACAGTTTATTTTTGCACCGAAACATTATTACAAAAGCCATTGGGATTAAAATGAGCCATTTCTTGTGCCCTTCTAATCAAATTTTTTTTACTTCAGGTTAATTTGTACCCAAGTGACAAGACTTTTGTCAGGGACTGTAATATTAAAAGTAATTACATACAGGTACCATACTGTACCTCGAGCCGACATACTGCTATAGCTGTGCTACGTTTTCCCGAGTATCACAAAGTAACATGCATTTTTTTTTATTACAAGCCATTATATTTAAGTCGAATTTGAATATTACTGGATTTATGGCAGTCCGTTTAGGTAGGAGTTGTCCGTAAGTCAGATGTCAGCTGCCACCTGCAGGACATACTACTGCGCAGACCACCCAACCAGGGCGGCTAATACAAGGCACTCAGTGACAGGCCGCTTTATTGGACTGCTGTGGTCTTCAGTTACATATTTACATGATTATGTAAATATATAACAGTTGCCTGACATTTCTTTATAAGAATCTCTTTCCCGTAAAACACTAGCAATATACGTTTGCAATTCATAAAAATAATAAGGTCTACAATGCAGATACTCCATTACCCAAATGGTTTATTTTGACCAACCATACAGCATGTTGAGGAAAACTAAAAGCATTCTGTATGAAGTAACAAGCACAAGTCTAAGTGTCTAATACGGGCAAATAAGATCACAGTCACTTTTAGACATTCTGCAGCAAATCATAATTTAATTTAAAAGTACAATAAACATAAGTTTAATGATGGAAAAAGCAGAAAAATATAGCCCTGGGTTTAAGTACAATAAAATTTTTACATTTCAATTTGCAAAAAAAAAATCTTAAAACATTAAAAGTCCATTTCCTAGGACAAGTTTTTCCCCCAGACGTGTTGGTAACTCCAAGAGATGTGTAAATTACTGTACATCTTACTGTTCAAGCTAAGGCAATATATGCATGATTACCACACAAGTAAAGGCACTGCAGAAATCAGGCATAGAGCAGATGGCTTGCAGCAGCCAATGGCAGCCATCGGGTGGGTCACATGACACTCAGTCATCAACAATGTCCAGAAGGCAGCTTAGCTTCAGCTGACACGCGAGCTCCTCCTCCCGGCTTGCAGAGATCAGCTGCTCCAGCTCCTGCAGACGCTGCGCCATGGAAACGGCAGCTCCCCTGGCCCGGTCGTGGCAGACACTGTGCTCCTTTTCCTAAAGAGATGGGCACAGAAACTGCATCTATTGATGTGCACAGGCTGATTGAGATTTTAAAATGTGAGAGACTGTAGCACAGGGTCAGTACCAGAGCCAGTGCGGATGGGGGAGCCATCTTCGGGGAGGGCACCACGATCTCTGGTACCGACAGCAGGGAGGACGGTAAGAAAAGGGGTGAGGAGGTGCAGGAGTCCAGAGACTCTGCATCCAGCCAGGAGCGCAGCTGCTCCTTGAACCTGCAGGTCCAAGTGAAACGGGAGAGAGCACGACATTCATACCACGACCCATGTGACAATACGCGCATGAAGTCTGTCTTGTTCTTTGTCAGACCTGCGGCTCTGCCCCTTTTCCTCCTCAATGCTGGCCAGCAGGTCCTGGGAGCTGGAGGGAGCATCCAGCACAGGAGCGACAATAGAGCTGGACTCGGGGCCCTCAAGCAGGCTGTGAAACAGCTTCTGTTGGAGGCGTGGCTGGGCCAGCCGGGGGCGGGGCCATGGACTCAGGTGACATCTGCAACACAGGAGACTTTGGAAAAGCAGCCAGAACTATACACTGGGGGGTTGGGATTAACAGCTCTGGAATCATTTAACACACTGCCCCCTAGGGGCACAACGTCCCCTCCCCACCTTGGGAGAGGCCGGATAAACTGGCAGCGAGCTAATGGCTGCCCCTCCGGTTCTATTTAATGGGATATAATATTAATTTAATCTGCTCTATGTGGAACATGTAAAGTTACACTCAGGGTGAGCCGCATGAGAGACGGACATGGACAGAGACCGCTGGCTCGTACCCTGCCTTCCCCTGCTGCTTGTCCCTGTGCGTCTGCTTCACAGCGTCAACCCAGCAGGCTGGCGGTTTGAAATCCCGCAGTCCGTCGCTCAGCAAGTACACCGGGATCTCTCCGTCGTCACTGACGACGTCTGAAAACGACGGCAGAGGCTCACACCTGCAAGGCATCCCGAAGCCACCTGCACCCGACCCCCCAAGCCCTTCTGACCCCCGCCTCACCTTCACTCACGGGGCACCCTGGGGGTTTCCAGTCCCGGAGCCGGTGCTCTACACAGAGCACGACAATCTCGTCCCAGGGCACTTTCCAGAAGGTGGGCTCCTCGTCTGGCCCCACTGCGCAGCCCGAGCAGTCCTGACGCAGCCTCTCCAGAAGGTTCTCCAGCTGGGACATCAGGAGCGGCTGGCTGTGGCGGGACCAGGGGATCTGGGACACGTAGTGGAAGATTGAGACGACCAGCTGGCTCCAGGGAGCTGGGGGGGCAGAAATTAAAGAAGCAGATGAACAAACAGCGAGTTCACAAGCAACCTGAATTCTGAATCCGAGGCTCGGACGTACTCCCCGTGGCTGGCAGCTGCCAATCGGGAAGCTGCAGGCTCAGCACCGCCCCCTGGAGCCACTCCAAGTGCTCAGCCGAGTTCCAGAGCAGGTGTGGCAGGCAGTCGCCCCCTCCCGGCACCGAGAACTCTGCCACGGGCCAGGAGAGGCCGGCCAGACTTGGGGATGACACGAGGCCAGCCAAGAAGGCTAGCACGGCGTTGTAGAGGCCAATGACCGGTGCGGGGCCCTGGGAGGGCAGCCCTGCTGCGTCGCGGTCTCTCCGGTCGTGGTGCAGCCTGCCGGCAAACTCACGGCAAAGCCCGGCCTCCACAAGCTGCACCAGTGTCTGTGAGACCAGCCGGACCGGTGCTGGCGAGCGGGTAGCGAGCCACCTAACGGCATGGCGGACCTGCAGGGACACGGGAAGGGGCGCCGGTCAGCGGGACGTGTCAGTCTTACTGAGGCCTTACTGACAGCACGCACACCCACCTGCTCGGAGCCTCGGGGCTCGTTCGTGGTCTCGGGGATATGGACGAACATGTACTCCGAAATCAGACCTTCTTCAACGAGAGTGCCAAGCATCAGGTCTTAGAGGGACAGGAAACGGATGATCAGACAGGAAGCACAAAGCCACTGTGTACATATATGTGCCCTGAATGGACACACTAAAACCAGAGTCAGCAAAATCACACATGACACCTGCTGCCATAGATGTACAGTTACTAGAGTCGCACCTTCCTCTAGACGCTCGTCGCTGGCCCTGTGCCCAGCCTGCCCAGGGACCACTACCACCAGAGGCAGGGCCTGCGGCCAGGCGTTAGCCTGCTGAACCTGGCGGAGCTGCAGCAGGGCGGATAACAGGAAGATGTCCCCGTCGTCTTCGTCGGCACCGGGGACGACTGCCGAGGGCAGCAACATCAGCAGGGCACTTGTACCCATCAGCTCTTTGCGCTTCTCCAGTGCCAACTGGCCCTCCTCGCTGAGGGGCCCACGGGCCACCTGACCCACAGTGAGAGAAAAGGCCTCAACCCCTGTCCTTGCACCCTTCACAAACGTCAGCACTATCGCAGGACCTGCTAACAAAGTAGCACTAGACTATGCTATAGTGAGCTATGTGAGGGATCACATGACTGGGGGGCATGCGGCCCACTGGCAAATCAGAGGGCAGTAATAAAGTGGCAATCCCCCCCATCCTCCACACCTTCACACACACGTGCACTGTGTGCATGCGCTCGGCCACGGCGCGCAGGCCGCTGCCCATGCACAGGGTCTGCATGTGCCCGCTGGGGGCCATCTCCCCATGTTCCAGCTTCTGCGACCCGCCGAACTTGGCCTCCAGCCATTCTGTCAAAATCCTGCAGCAGAGAAATGTGGGGGGGGAAGAGTGGAGGGGCAAATGTGTCAGCTTCAGGAACACTGAATTCCCCCCCACCCCCCAACTGAGCCCCCCACATACTGGTTAGCGGCACTGGCGTTGCTTTCATGCTCGCTCGGCAACAAGAGCGCCGCTTTCCAGAAGATGGCGTCAGGCGGGTTGGGGATGCTTGCTGCCACCAGAGCGAGCAGGTCCAGCGGCGCCCACACGGACTGGCTGGAATGGACGGAGACAGAGATGGGGACATGCACGTGGAGGATGACGGAGGGCTGAAATCTCTAACATCTGACGGAAACTGGCAGCAGACCTCAGGAGCTGCTGGTAGAAGAAGTGGACCTTCATCTGATGCACGGTTTCCTTTCGCATCTTCGCCAACCTGCAGAAGGTGGCAGAGAGCCAGCATCAGTACACCTAACTACAGCCAATCGATGCCCAGCAAAATAAACGGACAAGACAGAAGTCACTTTGGACAGACGTGTCTGTCAGCTATTAACTGCCATCATTACACTGTCAGACAGAGGTACCTGGTGCAAGACACAGAGAGGTCCCCGGCATGCCCCAGGTTTACCACACCCCGGGCCAGCCTGTCCAGGCAGGGTGAGGGGGGGGCGCTGGGGGCCAAGGCCTGCAGCCGGAAGCGGGGATCCACACAGCCGGGGGCAGCAGGAAAGTCGCGCATCTGCCGCTTCAGCTGCCTGCGCACAGCCACCACGTCTCGCCACCTGTGACACACGTGGGCGTGAAGCCGCGGCGTCTAGGCGTGTGGGCGGAGCAAAGCGCCTGACACCCTTACTCCCACCCCTTACCTTTTGATGAACCTGCGGATGCTCAGTAGCTCCGCCTCCAGGACGTCCTGGGCCAACAGGGTGAGCTCCCCGTACAGCGTCTCCTCCAGCAGTGCCTCGCACACACCCTGCGAGCTGCGAGCCACGCACTGCGCCTGCTCCTCCCGGGCACACCTGGCACGACGGGGCAAGCATTCAGCCTGTGTGACCTCAGACCCCCACATGACCTCTGACCCCCTGGCTCGCCGGTACCTGATCTCTGCGGAGGCCGTCTCGGCTATGCAGTCGCGCAGCACGTCCTGCGTGATCTCGGCACACAGCGTCTTGCTGAGCCGGGCCAGCAGCTCTTCGTGCTCCTGCCTTCTCCTGAGAGTGACAGGCCCGTCAGACAGCACGTCCCACCAGCACGCCCCTCCCCCTGGCCTGCACGGGTGAGGCCCACCTGGCTTCCTCCATCCTGCGCTTCTCTTCGGCGATATGCTCTCTCTCCGCCTGGATCTCGGCGCCGGAGACCTCCCTCAGCATCTGCTGCACCACCTCGCTCAGCAGCGCCTCTGCCTGGCCGTCGCACACGCTGCAACAGCCCACCCATCACCGAACTGGTATCGACTGAGCGTGACAACCACCCTCTCCCCTGCTCTCCGCCCCCTACCTGAGTGCAGCAGAGATGTATTCGGCTCCACTGGCAGCCACTTCTGCCACCTCGGCCTGCATCACCTCTTCCAGCATGGCTTCTACCTCCGCTGCAATGTCCTGGGGAGGGGTCATTGGTCATTAATATGGTAAGGCCAACACACCGCTCCCCGGTGGACATGCAGCATGGAGTAACCCCTCACCTGCTCGGTGTAAGCGGGCTCCGGGGGGGGCGGAGTAGGCGGGGGTACGGGAGGGACCTCGGACGGACCCGCCCCAAGCGCCCCGCTCTCCTCCCTAACCAGGGGGCCAATGGACTCCGCTGGGTCGCTGGGCATCTTAGGTCGGCGCTGCAGGCCCCGCAGATCCGGCTCCGTGGGGGGTCTCTGAGGGGGGGCTGTAATGGGGTGGATGACAAGGGGGGGGAAGATGGCAAAATTACAACAGGAGGCCAGAGGGCAGATGGAGAGCTATGTGGGCAGGACAGTTCTGGGCGCACCGGCAGGTCCCGCAGCAGCCCTGGGCGCCGCAGCCGCCTCCACAGGCAGCCCCTCTCCATGGTACTTGTTGCCGCCATCGAAGCTGCAGACGGGGGTGTGCTGGGGCGGGTTGGGCAGCGGGGCGCCGTTCACCACTTGGCCCACCAGCACCGCCCGCTTCCTGGTGATGGCCACAGAGCGCTTTGGACGCGGCTGGATCTCGGGCTCCTGGTACGCCGTCCGGCTCAGCTCCACCATGCTAGGGGGAGGGCAGAGCTTCGATTTAATATACCACCCATCACAGACTGGGTCCCCCGTCAAAGACAAGCCCCCGCGCCCACACAACAGAAACGGGCCATGAAGCAGAGCCTGGCCTTACCCCGTGTCCACCGCGAGCCCATACTGCATCGCAAAGTCTGACGCCTCGCCCGCATTCTGGAACATAAGCATCCGGACCAGATCCTCGAGCGGGAACTTGGTGGAACTGCGGGAGCTGTAGGCCACGTTCAGGGCCCGCAGCGCATCACGGCGCACCTGCAGGGGCCGCCAGAGTGGTCCAGGTGAGTGAGGTATCAGGGTTTGTGAGGACGCAGGCAGCAGAGCGGCGGCTCCCTCACCTGGTCGAAGTAGCGGTGCAGAATGCAGCCAGCCAGGTATGAAGCCACCTTGACCAGCTTGAAGAACCTCACAAAGTTGTTGCTGTTGACAGCGGCAAAGGCCTGCACGGCAAACTTCACCTCCGCCGAGTTTCGGAGCTCTGCCCGGAACTGCTGCACCTCCCTGGTGAAGGTGAGGGGGCAGGGGAAGAAGACACTTTAGCGGGGGCAAGGGGCGGCCCCGGAGAGTAACGGGACACTGATGGCCGACCAGCCACCCACCGGAGGATGTCCCCTTCATTGAGCTTCAGCAGCACGCTGTACTGCCGGAACTCTGCCTCATGGGCACAGTAGATGTCTTTGCTGGCCAGGTCCTGGTACATCTCTTTGAGGCTTTGAAGGCACTTGGTCAGATTTTCGTTGTTGATTTTGGCATCAAAGGACATCATGGGCTCCTGGCACAGGTGGTGCGCGCAGTGGATGTGGAAGCGGGCACACTTTTCGATGAGGGACACCGTCAGCGGGTCGCACAGGTGCTGCTGAGTGATATCCTGCGAGCGGCCCAGCAGAAGGGTCCGGGTGAGAGCGGCCGGAAGGGCGCAGGAAGAACGAGGAACAGAGGAAAGTCACCCACCTTCCGGATACCTCTTGTGCGGTTCCACACAAAGTCATACCAGTCACGGTAGTTGTCCTCGCCCTGGTCCATGATCTGGGTAACCAGGTAATCCATGGTCATGTTCAGCACAGACAGGGGCCGCAGCTCATGAGGGAGGGGCTCCTCCTGGTCGGCAGAGGACCTGCTGTACTCCTTAATGGTGGCGCCATGATCCACCTAGGTGGGGTGCAGAGGGTGATTCGCAGCCTGGGGTCCACCAGTCCAGGGTGGGAGGAGAGGGGCAGGGCATTAGGAAGGTGAGGCAGGGGCGGTGATACCTTCTCCGTGTTGGGGATGACCTCAAAGGAGCTGAGCTGATTCCGGGTCTCCCTCATGTAGCGCTCCTTCTCCGGACACATGTCAGGACATGTGCCCACAAACACCTTGGACAGGTCCAGGTCGGTCCTCTTGGGCCGTGCTGTATCAGAGGAGACGGAGTCAGCAGGGAACTCCGGGGTATGACCGTGGAGGGGGAGCACTCCAGGAAGTGAACCGAGGGGGACCTACCCTGGCGCAGGATCTTGTCTCGCTGCTCCAGTAGGCGGTACTTCTCCTCTGCTGTCTCGGCTACCTGGCCAATCAGGTGGAAAAGGGAGGAGGGGAGGCTGCTGACTGGACGCTCGGCTCCTGTGCCGTCTGGGCTGGGCTCCATCTGTGAGTCACTCTCAAACTGCAGGGCCTTCGTCACCAGAGACTTCTTGGCTGGTGACCTGAGACAAACAGAGCAATGGCTGAGGAGCTTCGAAAGGCTGACATAACCCGGGCTCCTTTGGACCCCTGGCCAGCAGGGGGCATAGCGGCCCGAAAACGCAATGTGACTGAAGTGTCACGAATCCAAGCCTGAGGTAAAGAGTTTCGTCACCAGGTGACCTGACATAACTCAAGCAGCTTCAAATAAATTTTAAAGCATTTTTGGCTATTATATACATATAATACATGAGAAAGTGAGCCAGTTTCTTTTTCTTTTTACTCATTTAGCCTCAAAAGGGTGATTTTCTTCCCAAACTATTAATAAACTAAATAATAAAGAGCTGGTCATCTTATTGCAAAATGGAGTTTAATCTTATGACAAAAGAATGATTTAAAGAGACATATCAAAGACAGGATTACCCTCTGGACAGGGCTGAGCTGGTGGGCCAGCTGGAAGTGGATTTGGGGAGGGCTTTGCATACAGGGGGTAATTCAAAGCCCTCTGGCTGGCTCTCAGGATCTGTGTCACCTGGAGGCCTTTGGACTTTCACCCCTGGACCTGAGAGAGACAGATCAGGGTCATTGAAGAAGCCGGTATGGGATGTAAAGGCCACAGCGAGTCACAAACACCCAGCACCTCCGTTGCTTGACAAACAGGAAGATACGAGAGTCACTCACTCTGCTTCTTCCGCTGCCAGAAGATGGTGAGCTCGTGTCTGTGCAGCAGTTTGCCCTTCTTCTTAGCTTTGGCAGCAGAAGCCTGGAAGACACCAGAAGACAGTGTGGATGAAGCAGAATGACCAGGAGACCACAGTCGAGACCACAGCCCAAAGAGGACAGCAGCCAAGCTACCCCAAAAGGTGTATGAAAGGCATCGCTCACGTGGTCGTGGAAGTGCACAATAGCCAGGTTCTTCTGGGGCCTGCAGAAGATTCGCTGCACACGGCCAAAGAGGCGGAAATGCTCCCCCAGGATGTCCTTGCTGTTAAGGTTGGCTGGGACGTTTTTGCACTGAAGCACTGTGGCTTCGGGGGGTGACATCCCCCCCAGGCTGTCGGCGCTGTCCAGGCGGCGGGCACGTCTCACCAACGACGTTGCCTCGGCCTCAGGGTCTGCAGGGAACAGTGCCATGGAGTTCAGCGTTTTAAAAACCAAGCTCAGCTTCGAACCCCACGCACCTCGCCCCGGGGGGACTCACCTAACTCCTCCGCCCTCTCGAGGACCTCCCGGGTGGGGGCTTGCGACCTCGGCGGTGTCGAGGGAACATGGCTGGTGGGTGGAGCCATTGAACCCGGGTGCTCTGCCTCCCCCCAGTCTGACTGTGGCTCCTCACTCCTCTTCAGACGGGTCTGTGAGGCCGATGTCTTCAGGATGCCAGTCAAGGCGCTGCGGAAGATGCCGCTGGCAGGGCCCCGGCCCCGCATCAGGGGCCTTTTGGGTGGGTGCCTGGGGGCGGAGTCAGCACCAGCTTGGGGCACCTCTGACAGAGGCTCTGCTGTCTCTTCCTTCCGCTTGGTGCCCTTAGCCACAACCTCCCCTGCACCCTCCCCCTCGCCGCCCTCCGCATGGGCCTCACCAGACGCAACCCCAGGCTCTGCCTTAGGCTTTACCGGCCCAAAGGCCAAAGGCTGGCTGACAGCACTAAACAGTGGCCGGGGCTCATGGAGGCTAGAGGTAGAGAACCTATAAGGGGGGGTGCTGGAGACAGAGGGGGCCTGGGAGGACACCCCACCCAGTCCTTCGCCAGTGCCTCCCGAGGGCGCTGCCGGTTCTGAGAAGCTGAACTCCTGGGTGGTGCTGGGATGTGTATCTTTGGCAGGGAGGATGCTGCTGGACACTGCAATGGGCTGTGAGAACCTGAAACCCAGTGGTCCGGAGAGGAAACCAGAAGCGGCAGGAGCAGGTCCACTGCTGTCCATGCTGGTGGCAGAAGTGCTGGACGGGCCGGAAGCAAAGGGTTCGGGCCGGGCCTGGGACGCAGCCGGTTCGGGACTGGCACTAAAAATGGGTTTGAACACAGCTGCATCCGATGGCTTGAAGCTGAAGTCTGAAGTGCCGAATCCACGTCCCTGGACGCCTCCGGGGGAGAACACCGAAGACGACCCCACAGGCGGCTGTCCGAATCTCACCGGCTGACTGGACCCAGAGGAGGGGGGAACAGAGGAGGACTGAGAGATAGTGGGGGAGCTGCCAAAGCTGGGTGTCTGCTGAGGGAAGCCGGTGGGCTGTCCGAAGGCAGAAGTCTGGGGGAAAATTGAGCTCTGGTTAAAGACAGAGCTCTGACAGACCCCGGCCGACTGGCCGAACGTGGGCGGTGGCCCGAAGCCGGTGTCGCTCTGTCCAAACGCCGGGGTCTGACTCCCCGAACCGGACAAGCCGAAGGTCGGGGCCTGTCCAGATGCTGTCCCGCCGGGCTGCCCGAAAATGGAACCGGTCTGCCCGAAGGCGGAGGGTGAGCTGAAGGGCGAGTTCTGGCCGGTGCCCTGGCCGAAGGCAGGCGGCTGTCCGAAAGGGGCGCTCTGCTGGCCGAAGCCGAAGAGCCCCGAGCTGGTGGCGCCCGCAGACTGAAACGCGCCGCCTTGGGGTCTGCCGAAAAGCCCAGACGGATTCATCGTGCAAAAAGTAAAAGTCGAATAATACGGCGGTAAAAGGTCGACAGCCAGTCCTCAGGGCACGCTAAACCTCGGCGTCCTTCGGCCGGAGGGATTACATCGGCGCCCGTATCGCATCTGCGGAAATACACAAACTGCCATAAAAACATTCACGTACTCGCGCACAAACAAGCTGCCTCCAGCTCCGACGACTTCCGGGTCAAGCGCCGCATCCTGGGAGAGCACCGTGACGCTAACAGAATAATGAACCGGAAGTACTTAAGTTGTCATGGCTATAACAGTATTTGAATTTCTAGGTATATCAATATGGCTTGCAGCTTCGTCAGATTACACCTAGATTTCGCTGCGTTTCATGTATTGAAAACGATGAGCCTCGTTTGTATATTGAAGGTGAAAGTAATATTATATGATATGTTTTCACATATTTCTGTCAGTTACAAAATTTGCTTATTCGTCACGTATTAGTTTTGAATGATAAATACTGTATATTTCGTCTTGAATGTTTCGTATTTGACGGCGTTATGTAATTGTAAATTCAATTTTAAGTTAAATATAATTTTATGCTAATTAGCACAACATTTTGTGGTAATTTGTGAAGTCTACAGTGATAGAAGACTACGGGACATGGTTTTGACACAAGTTAGATAAGTGACCACCGTCTTCCATAATGGGATTCTACCACAAAACACAGAAAAACTTTTCTGAAATTGCTGAAGCAATGAAGGTTAATCATTCCTTCACTATATAAAACGGCAGTAAAAATACCTGATCCTTGCAACCAAGTACATCATATGTGTTTTTGGTTTCAGTTTACATTTTTCTTTTCAGGGGTATCTTTTGCCGATGACGTAATCAACGATGTTTGAAGCTTCATGTGGGAAGCCACACCCAATTCGTTGGGGAAGTGTGTTGAATCTAGTGTGGGCTTTTCAAAGCACGAGATAGAACTGCTGTGGTTGTGGGTATTGGGGATAGTGGATTGTGGATCTGATGTATATTCTGAGGTGGAAGTAGGAGCTAAAAGGAAGCTTCCTCCAGTTTGGGAGCATTTTGAACATTTATCCCACGACAAGGTATGTTCTGTGTAAAAAAGGAACTGCTTAAACCCCAAAACACTTGAAAAAAATATTGTTTTTGAATAAAATGATTGATCAACCCAAACGTCAGCACAAGCATTATTCTTGTATTTCACATTCAGTTTACAGACGCACTCTAATGACACCCATTTTTCCTATTTCACATCCCTCTACCCCGTTAAACACTCATATTGAGTAAACTACCTCATTACACTTTTGTTACATAGTATTATAACATTACTACGGAAGCCCGTTTCCGCCACAAAAATAAAAATAAAAAATAGTTCAGATACAATAGTCATACTTATGAAATACTTAGCCATTATTACGAAAGACTAAGTCATAATTATGAGATACCTAAGTCATAATTATGAGATACTGAGTCGAAATTATGAGATAGTATATGTTATGAGATACCAGTAAAGGATAATTGAGAGATACTATCTCGTAATTATGACGTAGTATCTCATAATTATGAGTTAATATCTGAACTATTTTTTATTTTTATGTGGCGGAAACGGGATTCCGTACAGCTCACTGCTCTTAATCCTTTGGCTGATTGTGAGCGCTTCATGTCATATATTTTTCAACCAATAGTCATCAGTGTTCATTTGAAGCTTCGAGCATGGACCATTTTTTAACACAATTAGCTGAAAAGCTTCGGTGCTTCAATTAACGAAGCTTCATCTCACATCACTAAATTTAGTATTAATATACGTTTAGTCGCGCCCGTGCCAGTCTATTTAACAATGCACACGTTCAGCCCACCATGCGGCCTCGCCGACTGTATACCCACCCCACGCACGGTGGGACAATGTATACCACTATTTACAACACCTAACATTAAACGCTATACACTACATTACTGTACAATACAATGACAATACAATTATAATAAGCTGGCATCGGGTGTCGCGCTGCCGGCTGGATCCCATCAGCGCGGAAATTTGAAGCGCTGTGATTGATTAAGGTTATCTCATAATTTCGACTTAGTATCCCATAATTATGACTCAGTATCTCATAATTTCGATTTAGTATCACATAATTATGACTTAGTATCTAGTGTCTGAATATTTTTTTATGTGGCGCAAACGGACTTCCGCACGTACAGTACACAATATTATAGTGCAGGGAATAAATGAATGCCTTGAACTGCTGAGTGCAGCATGCTGGTGAAGCTCTATGCTACGTTTCACTACGCTCTGTAGCACTTTTCAATCCCTTCTTGTGCAATTGCTAGGGTGTTATGCTGCTTGTGAGGATGGACTCCACGTACAGCACAGATGTTTGCAAGGACTGTAGGTAACATGCAGGCCATCCGCAGACAACTAAAGGCGCTGAGTTTTTCTAATCTTATTTCCATACACAATAGACGTTTTTAATGGCAGAGGGAAGGTGGTGTTGTCCAATATATTATTCTCATTTACCTTTTTTTGCTTTGTCACCTTTATGAAACAAAATATGCAAACAAAAAGTGCACGTCGTAATTTTTCATTTTGGATGGTTACCATTTATTTAAAGTAAGGAAAATTGTAAAAGAAAAAAAACGTATTAGGTATTAATATATTAGGTATATAATAAGTTAAACATATTATTATTTTCTTGATTTGTTAATACATATACTTTTATTTATCATTAAATACGTTGATGTCAGTTTAATACGTAAATCGCGTATGAAAACCGAACTTTTATTTTGACACAATTTGCCGACATACCAACCGGAAGTCTCTCCCTTATTGCTGCCGGCCTCAGCCTGCGGCTGCCTTATCGCGTACGGGATCATTTAAAACGGCGCATTAAAAGATCGCCACGATGGATTTTTACCCTGGTGCACCCCGGCGCTTTCCTATGTCTTGATCAGTAACTGTGATGTGACCTGTGCGAGCAGTTTGCATTATGCAGAGCATTGTGGAAATTGCGTTCTACAGAGTAGCATAAGCGCGTGTATGGTGACAGAAGGCGTAACCGCCAAATTACGCACATAATGTAATAAATTGCTATAGACAAACCCCGACTCCTGCGTATATCCCCATACGTATATCTTTGTAAATATAAGCGATACAACAACAACTATCCCGAAATAAAGCAGCGCCATGAGCCTGCTGATCCGCAACTTGCAGAGCGCCGTGCCGCTGCGCCGCGCCAGCCTGCGCCGGGATGCCGAGCTTCTGCGGCGCATCCTGGGCATCCGGTGCTTCGACCTGGGGCTGGTTTGCGTGGACAGTCACAGGATGCGGCGCATCAACCGTACTTACAGGGGCGCCGACGAGACGACGGACGTCCTGTCCTTCCCCTTTTACGAGGCAAGTGTGTGTCTGGCGGCCGCTCGGCGGTGCACTTCCTCGCCCGTTATACCAGTGCTGTGTGACGGCGCTCATTCTGTGTCCTCCTGTGTCAGGATCTGCAGGCGGGGCAACTGCCCAGCAATCTTGCGAAAGACGAGCTCAACCTAGGGGACATATTCCTGGGGGTGGAACTCATTATGCAGCAGTGCAAGGGGTCGCCAGAGGACTTCCAAAGCACCCTAACTGTATGTAGAAACGAGTGTGCCTTGGCATGGGGATTTCGGGCATCATCTCCCGGGCCTTTACATTGCACCTTAACTTGTAACAGATTGTCACCACGCATGGGATCTGCCACCTCCTCGGGTACAAACATGACACGGAGGAAGAGTGGAAAGAGGTACGTTTTAAATGTAGGCCTATGTCTAGGGACTAGTTAGTATGCTTCTGTTAAAACAGCAGAGCAGTAAAAAAGAGACTGGAAACATTACATGTGTGTCACTCTTAATGTTTAAAGCCTTTCCTTATGATTATAAGATGTTCCAGAAAGAGCACCACATCCTGGTGGAATTTAACAGGCTGACAGGTAGCCAGCTGGAGCCTCTTACCAAGAGATACATTTCATGAAGGACCACCATCTGAGGCCAGACTCAGCCAGGCTGGAGATGCAAAGCAAGTTACTGAACGCTGCACAGGTTGGGAATGGGCAATGGATAATCATTATTGTAAAAAAGCAAAACAAAAAGGATTACAGTATGTGGATGTCACCATTTTAAAGAACATATTTCATGTGTGCTTTGTAACTTTAATAAAGCTAAGCATCTCAGAATTTTTTTCCACATCTCCAGTAGTTTCATGTTTGATATAAAAGCAGATTTCTCTTGATGCATTAATGCACACCTAAGTGGTGCATGATATGAAAATAATGACCTGTTGCAACTGTATCCACCAAAAGAATGTCAGAGTAATTGCAATCCAACAATACATGTACATTTAATTTATTTAGCAGACGTTTTCGTCCAGAGCGACTTACAAGTTAGGCAAATAGCACAACACGCGCATACATGGTGTCGAGGAGTCACTTAGGCATGAGTGCGACTAGACTACACTTAGGCTGGCTCCAGGGTGGGCCAGGAAGTTTTTTTTTTGGGGGGGCAACTACATATTAAAAAAAAAACTATATTGAGGCTGGTTAAGCCAGCCTTGTGATTGCCCCACCCCCAACCCCCTGTGAAGCTGGGCCCGGCTACACTCCGAATGAATGGTCAGTTACAAATGCACTATTTAACAGCCTATTATTATAATGGCAGAACCAAGCGGCAAGCGCCTGTCATGTGATGCCTGCGTGTTTGGAGGCTGTGAGAGTACCACAGCAGAAATAGAGCGATGTGAAAGAGCAGTTTCAGCCTGCATAACATTTCAGTGCTAGCTGTACATCTCACTAACTCTTGGTGGATCTCCACTCAGTGATTAGCTCTAGAACTTAAAACATATCTGATATTTTTCTAACCACTTAAATACTTTACATACTATCGGGCTGCAAAAAATATTGTATTCAGGTCACATGGTAAACAACATTGTCTTTAGACAGGTCAGCTACACTGTCAAACACTGATGAGGAACAATTGATTCTAAAACTCTTCTGTTTTGTTTGTGGGAAATTTGAGTGCAAATGGTTTGTATTTGTGAAATCTGTTGTGGACTAATCTAGTGTAATTTGCTATGCAAAGATACCGTGTGTACATCAGGTGGCCAGACAACCAGTTTTATTTATCTGGTATTTTTATTTTATTTATTTGGCGTAAACTCAGTTCAGAAGTGCAGTTATTGACCGAAGTGGTGAATGTTCATTTGTACTAAAACTTTAGTATTTTCCATCCATCCATCTATCCATCCATCCGCCGCCGCCCCCTCACCAGCCACCTCCTCCAGCTCCACCGGGGGAATACCAAGGCGTCCCCAGGCCAGCTAAGAGGGAAACTCTCTCCAGCAAGCCCTGAGTCTGCCCTGGGGCCTCCTCCCGGTTAGACATGCCCCAAACACCTCCCCAGGGAGCAGTTTTAATAATAATAATAATAATTAAAAAAATCACTATAAAGAGGCAGTTTCTTTTATTTGTACAGTAATTTACGTACCTTAATACTCAATTAAGTTAATTATTTTAATGCTTCAAGCAGTGTTTCTGGTAAGGGTAGAATTGCTGGTTAAGTGGTCAATTAATATTACTACACATATTCCAAATTGCTTGCCTTGTAAACAAAGTAACAAATCTTGATCTATATCATGGATTTTGATTCTAACCAAAAATGTCCTTATAAGACATTTTGGCTATATTACCCACCCTGCACTGTCCTTCACCAGGGTGAAGTGGTTCATAAATGGATCTATTAATCCATCTCCTGCCCACCAGGTGGCGGTGTGTGTGTGTGAATGGCAGAAAGATATATTTCAGATACCACCAAAGAAGGTGGCTGAGCAGTAACGGGAGAAGCAGTGGATCCTCTCTTAATTGGTCTGTCCCTAACATATATGTGCGTATATATATATGTATATAGATAGATAATGATTAATTTTGATTTTGAACATATGTACGTTGTGCCGCAGGTTGTGGCTTGATTCTTTTCACAAATTCTGTTCATTTCTATATAGTGCCTTTTCCAACATGTCTACTTCAAAGGGCTTAAAAAGACAAAAAACACCAGCGCTAGCTCCTTCCGCAGTGTAGTGTAAATGGGTAGTGAATAAAAGCTAAAAGCCAACAGGAAACAAAATTCCAGGTTGTTATAGAAGGAAAAAGCTTTGTTTCCAAATCTATCCGTTTACTATCATTACTGATTTAAAAGGTGTGTCCCTGTAGTGCCAAATAAATGGCACCTGGTGTTAGGATTCATAATCGGCCAATGAGCCGGTTTACTTTGTGATGTACTTTCTGCCTTGCTTATACAATCGCTTTGGACAGTAGCATCTGCTAAATAAATGTACATTTCAAAGGATGTGTCCTGTTCTGACACCAGCCTCATGCTGCTGCTGTCACCCGCCTGGCTGGGTCAGATTCACTGCTGAGGCAGAGATCGTGAAAGGCCTCAGTGAGCACAGGAAACGGCGTGGAACTTATGGGGGGGGTGTCATACACACACAAGCACAACACACAGACCGACACCTGGAGTTCGGTTTTGGCTACGGAGTGCCTCACAGCTTTAGCATTAAGGCTCCCACACAGGCAGGCCATTCTGTAACTTGTGCTTGCTTCCTGTGTGAGACTGCGAGAGTCCAGGGCGAGAGCTGGGGGTGGTCATGAGTGTGAGGCCTACTCCTGCTCCCATCTCTGACCATCTACCGGCTCCTGTTCCTCCCTCGGCTCACCCTGCTGCTCTTGTTCCCGTTTCTCCCTTGGCCCAACCTCCTGTTCCCGTTCCTCCCTCGGCCCGCCCTCCTGTTCCCGTTCCTCCCTCGGCCCGCCCTCCTGTTCCCGTTCCTCCCTCAGCACACCCTCCTGTTCCCGTTCCTCCCCCAAACCACCTTCCTGTTCCTCCTCGCCCAGCCGGGCCTCATGCAGTGGCACAGAGTGCGGCCCTGGGTCCTGGCCCACACCCTGCTCCGAGGGCTGCTCGGGGTGGTGCCGGCGGAGGTGCTTGACCACCTGGAAGCGCTGGCGGGCCCGGTAGGTACAGTGGCGGCAGAAGAAGGGCTGGCGCTCCGTGTGCGTGAGGAAGTGGTGCCGCAGAGCGGCAGGCCAGCGGAAGGCGCGGCGGCAGAGACGGCACACGTAGGGCCGGGCGTCGCTGTGGCGGCGTTGGTGCGTGCGCAGCAGGAAGCGCGTCTTGAAGCCCTTGCCACACTTCTCGCAAATGAAGGCGCGGGCATCGCGATGGCGGGTCTCACGGTGCACACGCAGGGCGTCCGCCCGGTTTGTGCGGTACTCGCATTCCTCGCACGCATACGGCTTGGCGCCTGTTGAGACACCAAAGGAGCCTCACTAGACGACAAAGCATCTCAATATTTAAACGAGCAGAGGGAGCGGCAGCAGCACCTGTGCAGACATCTGGGGGGCGTCAGTCATTACCTGTGTGCTTGGTCATGTGATACTTCAGCTGGTTTACCCACTTGCACTTGTAGCCACAATCTGGACACAAGTACTTGCGCTCGTCTTGGTGAATCCGCATGTGGTACTGCGATAGGGAAGAGTCACTTCAGCCTTCAAGCCATTTTGTACACACCAATTTACTGACTGCAATCTGTTCTGATATGCACTATTGCTTAAATTTATAATCCAATTTGTCTGGATTTTTTGAATATATGTTGTATATGGTCTTTGAATATATGCACAATACTGCTGAGACAAATTCCTAGTACATGTAGATGTACCTGCCTAATAATATTAATTCTGATTCTGACATCACCGGACAGACTGGGTGGGGCCAGCCGGCCACCGGTGGGCGGGGCATACCTTCAGCCGAGAGGGGTCGGCGCAGGTGTAGCTGCAGTGCTCACAGCGGTATGGCTTCTCGCCAGTGTGAATGCGAATGTGCCAGGTGATCTTCTGGCGGTTGCGGGTGGAGTACTGGCAGTCAGTGCAGCGGTAGAGGCGGGCACCGCCGTGTGAGCGCACATGCTGCTCAAGTACCAGCTGGTGACGGCAGGTGAAGTCACATGCGGCACACTTCAGCGGCCTGTCCTCCGGGGGGCCATCTTCGTGCTCATCCAGCAGGTGTTGCGCGAGCAGCTGCCTCCCACGTGCCGCGAAGGGGCAGGCTGGGCAGCGCTGGGTCAGGTGAGTCCTGCGGTGCTCCTCCAGGGCCTCGCGGCTCAGGAACTCAACGCGACAGGGGGCGCACTCTAGCCGCGGGTGCTGCCGCCGCAGGTGGGCTGCGAGGGTGGCCCGGTTGCGGCCCATGAAGTCACACTGGGGGCAGGGCTGGCTGCCGGGGTCCTGGTGCTGGCGGCGGCTGTGCTGCTTGAGGGCTGCGCCGGAGCTGAAGCGGGCGGCACAGATGTCACAGGCAAACTTCAGAGCCCCCGTGTGGCAGCTGAGCTTGTGGCGAGCCACGTCGTTGGAGCTGTAGCCCCCGTAGTCGCAGAGCGTGCAGAAGTGCGTGGGCCGCCGGTCGTGCACCCGCTGCCGGTGCAGCCGCAGCTTGGAGGCGCTGCCAAAGGTGCGGTCGCAAAGCTGACAGGCCAGGCGGCCAACGCCCGTGTGCAGCGACTCGTGGGCATCCAGGCGGTAGCGGCGCGCGGTGCTGAAGGCACAGAAGCGGCAGTGGTGAGGGCGCACCCCCTCGTGCTTCAGGGACACGTGCTGTGCCAGGCAGCGCGCCTGCTTGCAGGTGAACGGGCACAGCTTGCAACGGAGCAAGGCCTTCTGGCACCGCGGCGCCACGGTGAGTCGCTGGCCCGGATGGACCAGTACGTGGCGCTCCAGGGACTCCCGTGATCTGGCCACGAAGGAGCAGCTCTTGCAGTGGATATCGCCAGGCTTCAGGCAGCCCCGCCGGCGGTGAGTGTCCAGCGCCCGCTCCTGATGGCACGCAAACGGGCACTTGGGGCAGGAGAAGCGGAGGCCCGTCTTCTCCCCTCTCTCCACTACTTTTTTGCTGTTTTGCTCCTCCTCCGTGCTCCCTACTCCTGCCATCTCGCCCTCTTTCTCCTTATGCTCAGAGCTCCTGGCCTCCTTCTGGCTAGCTGCCCCCTTACTGTATCCCTGACTTTCCTCTGCCCCCGACAGGAGGGTCATGGAGTCCGTTTCACAGAGATCCACATCCTGATTGCCGGCTGTTAGCGTCTCCCCCGTGGTCGAGTCTGTCTCATGTTCAGGGCGGTCTACATGGATGTCTGCTAAGCTGCTCTCCATGCCCTGTCTCTGGGGTCCCTCTGACCCCTCACTGACTGCTTCTTCAGAACCTCTGTCCCGCGCCCCGGTTACAGGATGATCCGGTTTCCCCTGATCCTGAGACTGTTGTTCAGAGACCCCGGGCTGTCCAGCTCCTCCTGGGACGGGGAACCTCCTGCCCATCTTTAGAAGCACGGGACACTTCCTGAGCCGGTGGGTGTCCAGGCCACGCTGCTGCTTGTAGGTTGCTCCGCAGTCCTGGCACCTCAGCATCTTCCTCCTGGCTCTGCAGGACATGCGGCGGTGCTGCGCCAGGGCGGCCTGCGTGTGTGTGGCAAAGGCACAGCAGTCGCAGCGGTGTACCCGGGCTTTGGCCTGCATCACCAGCATCTGCACGCGGCCCTCCAGCACCAGGGCCTCTGCCAGCTCCTTGTCCTGCTTTCGCTGGGCCGCGAGGCGGGACTCGGCGCAGGACGACACCACCGCAGCACCATCCGCGCAGCCAGACGCGTCGGCTTCAGGGATCGAGGACTGCTCTCCATCACTCTGCCCTTCGCTGTCCCCTGCTGGTGCCCCCTCTTGGTCATCTTCACTCTGTCTTTGGGAAGGACACAGGGGTCTCCCCCCTTCAGCTGGAAATGCTTTAAGATCGAGCTGCATCTCCAAACTTGGTACCCCCCCACTCTCAGCATCTCCTGGCATGCAGGTGTCAGGCATGCGTTCAGGGTGAGCTATTGAGGTCAGAACTAACAAGCAACATTCTTCATCATCATTGCCATGAGTGGCGGCCACCTGACGATCGCCAGTTCCAGCGCCAGCCCCGTTCTCCGGGTCAGTCCCCCCTGTGCCCGTTTCAGTTTCCTGGTCCATGACCACAGCGGCACTGGCGGTCCTGCCAATTTCACTACTCCCACTCACATTTTGCAAGCTGCCCTCCGATTGGCTGGGAGCTTCCCCCGCCTCCGAGGGCACCTGCTGGTCATCCGCCATACCCCTGTTGCGTTCCTCGGGGAAGCCCCTAGCAGCGCCACCTCGCTCACGCTCCTTCTCAGCGTAGTTCTCCAGCCACACCTTGTCCCCAGGCACATAGCCGTGCGCCTTCTTCTTGTGAAGGAAGAGGCTGGTGCTGCTGAAGGTGACGTAGCGGCAGAGCGCGCAGCGGAACTCGCGGTGCCGTGTGTGCCTGCAGTTCTCGTGGTTATGCAGCGCCTGCCGGTAGCGTGTGCTGTATGGGCAGTACCTGCACTGGAAGAGCGGCACCTGCAGCTCCCCGCCGCCGTGCTTCAGCTGCATGTGTCGGCGCAGCTCGTATTTACGCTTGCAGGAGAAGGCGCACACCTCGCAGATCAGCGACTTGTTTTGGTGCCGAAGCTTGTGGCTGCTCAGCTGGTCAGAGCGGTGGCATCGGTACGGACACTGGTCACACCGGTACCTGAGGGGAGAGCAGAGCCGCCCTGAGGTTCAGCCGAGCAGAACGGGCTTGCCGGAGAGCTGAAGGAGGCCTTACCTGAGGTCGCCGCTGTGCTTGCGCATGTGCACGTTCAGGTAGTGCTTCCACTTGGTGACGTAGCCACACTCAGAGCACATGTGGTTCTTGTCACTGGAGTGGGTCAGCATGTGCTTTGACAGGTAGGTCTCATCCCGGCACCGGAAATCGCACAGCTTACACTTATGGGGCTTCTCACCTGCAATACAGACCACAAGCTGTCACCGGGTTAGGACCGGAGCAGATGGGGTGGATGTGGCTTGGTTGCATGCGGTGACTTCTGCTCACCAGTGTGCAGCAGCTTGTGCCTCTCCAGCACGCGCTTGTGCGCTGTGACGAAGTCACACTGGGGACAGCGGTGCGTTTTCTCACTGGCGTGCAGGCGCCCCATGTGCTCACCAAACTCCACGGGGTTGAAGGTGGCGAAGGGGCAGAAGGCGCAGCGCAGCTCTGCCGCCCCGGCGTGGCCCTGCCGCTTGTGCCGCTGGAAGCTGCTCTTGTTGGAGCTGGAGAAGTCGCAGTGTGGGCAGTGGAAGGCTAGGTGGGTGCGCCGGTGGGCCTCCATGTCCTCCTGGCTGCCAAAGAAGGCGCCACAGGCATGATACCGGCACTCCACCGCCTCCACGCCGTGTGTCTCTCGCGCGTGCCTCTGCAGTGCCCTCCGGTCGGCACCACGGAAGGGGCAGCCCTCCTGGAAACAGGCCAGGGGCTGGCGGCCCGCCGGCAGGGCCCGGTGGACCTTCATGTGGGCCTTGAGGGCCTGGCTCTGCTGGAAGGCCTCTCCGCAGGTGGGGCAGGGGTAGACGTCCGACGGGGCTGCCCCGCTCTCCCCGGCGTGGACACTGGCTAAGTGGCGGCGTAGGGAATTGCGCTCGACGGCGCGGTACGTGCACAGGTGGCAGCGGTGGGGCTTCTGGCCGGCCTCCCGCAGCAGGTGAATGCGCAGCTTGCTCTTGCTGGTGAAGTGGTGCCGGCAGGTGGGGCACTGCAGCCCGGGGTCGGGGAAGTGCAGGTGCAGGTGCTCCAGGAGGTGCGTGCGCTTCTTGAAGCAGCGGCGGCACTCTGGGCACATGTGGGTGCGATAGAGGTGCTCCGCGCCTTCGGCTACATGACCTTGGCACAGAATGGGCGGGGGGGGGGCGACATTAGTTTCAGAGTGGCCAGCGTCGAGTGAAACAACTTACAGAGACCTCCAGGGTGGGCAAAGCCAGGAAACATTCAGTTTAATGCATCAAGGATCGAGCCTCCCACACTCTCACAGACCATAACATACATGGTCTGCACATCGCTGAGGTTACATCTGGATCTTTCACAGACAGTTTTAGTGTGTGACCCCTCCCTGCACTGTACAATTCTGCCACATCTGGACAACATTAAACAATGAATACTTTTGAAGCAGTGCTCCTTGGGCTTGTCCATGTGGGCTGCCTGATCCATTGGCTGCATTTCGCTGGCCCTTTTGGACCTCTGCTGGGGCTCATCTTCCTCCTCAGGCTGCTCTGGTTCCATTCCTCCCTTTTCTCCTATGTCAAAGAGAGCAGGAGGTTCATGCTGAAACCTAAAAGAGTCCAATAAGCCCTGATCTCCAGGGGCATTTGGCCATAATACTAAATCGTATTATTTAAATGGTAATAACCACAGGTAATGGAAATCTTCATTGTTGAGCAGTCTGCAGTGGGGCACGGGCACGTGGGTTCATGCGTTACCTTGCTGGTCCCCGGAGGGCCCCCGGTGCCCACGGCAGTGCTCCTTCAGCTGCCTGGCACTCGTCGTGACAAAGGGGCAGTGGGCACAGTGGAAAGGGAAGTGAGCCCGGCGGTGCTGCTCCATTTCAGCCTCCGTACGGAAGGCCTGGCGGCAGGAGCGCTGCGGGCAGAGCACGGGCTGCAGTGCGTGCACCGTGGTCAGGTGCCGCTGGCACGCACGCCGGTCCACGCTGCTGAATGAGCACCCTGGCTCCGGGCAGACTGCCGGCTCACCGGGCTCACCGCAGTGTGTCCGGAAGTGCTGCTTCAGAGCTCCAGCCAGAGCAAAGGCACGCTCACACAGTGGGCACCTGTAGCCTGGCCAGCCTGCCTCCCTGGGACCACCCCCCTGGGCCATCAAAGCTGGGGCTGGGCATCGATGGGAGGAAAGAGACGAGCCCTCCAGAAGACTCTGTCCACACCTCCCACAGCAGTGTGGCTCCTTGGGGTCCACAGTAATGCCATGTTCTCCTATAAGAAATGTCAGTTACAATAGCTGGCTTGGAAGAGTAGCCATATACAGATAGTGCTGATATGACATTCAGTTTCCATGTACCAACTGAACAACTACTGCACAGTTCAGACATATACAAAACAGATATATATTGCATACAGCTATGGCATAGTACATGAATATACATATGTGTTCCTGCATATGAATATGTTTGTTTTAATCCTGTAAAATTTGTCCAACCCGTACCGTTGCCGATCACTTAACTTTCAGCGCAGATGCTGAGATACAAACCAGCTTCAAGGCATCCATGCTGGGACTCCAAAGCTTCTGTCCACGACCCAAGGAGGCATACCCCCGGTCTCACTAACTTATTACTAAAACTGTCACTCAGGACACCTAAATGTAATGTTGTAATCAACATGCCCCCCCGCAAAAAAAAACTTCCTTCATACAATTTACTTGTGTAGCTGAGTCTGAAGTGTAATATATATACTGTACACATACTGTGAGCTATTTTGCAATAAGCAGGGCCTGTGGGGGGCATAGCCCTCTGTGGTAATGGAGCAGAGACAGGTTTCTCCAGCAAAGTACGGGTTTTACAGTCTTTGATCAGGTCACTCCAGGTTCCGATCATCACATATGGGCTTTTGTTATTTCCAAGACTGAGGCTGCAAGTGATGCAAGTCATTTTAAAAATCACGAGATTGCTGCACATTGGTATTTCAGGGGTGCCCGCTTCGGCCATCTGACTGGCGAGAGAGTTCCCATTCTGGATAAGTCTGCACACGCACTTACAGGTATATACCAGTATCATTGCCTTGAAAATAGTCGACAGGGTTCGCAAACTACCCCAAACGTTTTTTATGTAGCTAATTTTAGGTTTATAATGGAATAACATAGATTTGCCGTAAGATTTCTTGGTTGAGTGTCATGCCAGATGCGCTGGTACTTAATTCTCGTGCCAAGCTCACTTTGCACCCCCCGCGCGGTGCCCAGCTCACATAAAACGTGATCGCAACCTACCGCTTCTGCTTTCGGCACCGGCGAGCATCTGGGAAGAGCGCTTGTTTCATATGGACTCCCACGCCGGTCAGAACCACCCGCGCTGCCCGCTCCCCTTTGATGGCCCGGCTTCATTAGCATTGCTATAGCAGAAATCGGCCGCCATTTTTCCATTTCCCAGGGAGGTGTCCAGCAAAGTATATAATCCTTCACGGGGTATTTTTGTGCGGATAGTTACTTGGACAGCAAAAGCAAACATAGCAAAAAGCATAGCAAAAGACAAGACTGAATGTTAAAACGTGTTTTTATTTTATCAACGTTTATATTATAAATGACAAATACTTTAGATACCAGATTCTGTTTTGTTTATATATATCTAGGAACCGTTTAACTCCTCGCCACTTTTATCCGACAGACCAAATTAGGTGTAGAACCGGGTGACATCACGTGACGTGACAGCATGCGGAAGTTACTGCGGTTACACCCACTCAGCACCCAGGGATAAAGTGAATGCGTTATTTTAAAAATGAAAACAGTATATAGTATATAATTACCAGTTTTTATTTAAGTGTAATTTTGATGGTGGGAAAATTCCCCGGAAACTTGCTGGTTTTTGTAAACAAGTACTCCTTACATGGTCATTTATGTATAAACATGATTTTTCCCCTCTTAGATGTGCTACAGTGCTCAGCATAACTTGAGTACACCCCCTTCGAAATTAAAACAATTTCTCAGTGATTATGAGGACAGTTAGCTGTATTTTTTACAAACCAGTTTTATTAAAGATTTATTTGTATCAACATAAGAGTATGAGTACCTTCTTCTTCTTTTATTCAAATAAGTGATGCAAAAATGATTACGCCCTAAAACAAATTCTACTAAATCTAATATTTTGCATGGCCTCCTTGACTTGAGAACAGCGCCAAATCTTCTAGACATTGAATGAACATGTTTATGACATACAGCTACGTCTATCTTTCGCCATTCTTGAAGACTGAACTCTTTTAAATCGTGTATGCTGGTTGGAGAATGACTTGGGTTGAGGTCTGGTGACATGCTCAGCCACTGAATCATTTTCACCCTGTTCTTGCTCAGAAATGAACCAGTTGCCTTTGATGTAAGTTTTGGGTCATTGTATTTATTCAAATACATTGTATTTATTCAAACAATTAAATAATTATACTGGCTTTATTAATAGGTATAATTTCTTTTTATTGACAATAATCAATTCCGCAGAGTAGTTAATGCAATACCTAAGGAAATTTGAACTCTCTTTAAACATTTCAGTAGTAATTCGATAAAAACTGTGGAAGAATCCACAGCTTGTCTTATAATTCCATGGCCACAACCCTCTCATATCTCCTACAATCTCTGCAGTCCATTGACTCTCAACGACTTGCCTTCGGCCTTCACTCCTTCAAACCACATCGCTGCCCAGGCTCCCTTCTTGCCCGTCTCATCATGGTTCCCAAATCCAACGTGGGCTGATTTATAGGCCACCACTACAAATTTACCGGTCTATGTTCTGCTATTAGAATGGCAATATTAACACTTCTACCTCCTACCTGAACCTCTGCTGGAGCAGATTTTGAAATATGCTGCACATGTCCCGAGAATCCTATGGTCCTAACCTCTCCGGCTGTCCGGGGAATACGGCTTGCATCTTTTAGTCCTACACAAGTGTAGGTGGCTCCAGTGTCTATCATCATGGATATTACTTTTATTTGAACCGGCAGCATCAGCTCATCCTAAGACCCCCTACTCAACACCGGCATCTGAAGTCCCCTTATAGGATTCTCTGGGCATCCCTAAAAAGGCCTTACCTGGGCTCGCGGGCTGACAGGCTTCTGTGGTCTACTATGCTGCCACTGCTGACTGACACTCCTGCCTGTGTTTTGCATTGGGCCTGCTGGGCCGGATTCCACAGCTGCTGAGCTTACCCCCCGAATGGTGGATTTGGGCAGACTCTACAGGTGTGTCCACGCTGGTTACAGTTCCAGCACAACAGCTGAAGTGGCCGGTTCCCCAGTCCTCCGAGAGACTGGGATCATCTCATTTGTGGGTAATTAGACAACTTCTTTATATAATAATTATATATATATATTATATATAATAATTATAATCATATACACCCACTCTGTTCCAATTAGGGACCGTAGGCCAATTAACATACTGACTGTTTCCAGTGACTAGAGAAAATCAGCTGTCTACAGGCTGCCCCTGGGGGCTTGGGTCTGGAGAGAGCACTGGTGCCGAGACCTTTTCATTTTGGCAGGCAGCTCCTCCAGTTGCACTTGATTTACTGTAATTTCTTTGTCTTCTCACGCTCTTTAGCAGAGGCTTCCTGTGCTACGCCAATATCCTGCCACACTCAGTCGAGGAGGAAACATCTTAGTTTCCTCCTCAAATGCTTTTACACCTTGTCTGTGCTCCCTTTCCCACTAGCGGGAGCATCAGAGTGCTTCTCATTGTTCTCTGTTGTACATTATCCTCCTATACTCCTTCTTCACTCTCTCTTTCTCTCTTCTTCTCCTGAAACTGACTCCATCCTCTAGATCAGGGGTGCCTAACTCCAGTCCTGAAGGGCCAGAATCCAACAAATCTGCTAATTTTGTTTCTGACCCCCCAGGACTGGAGTTGGGCTCCCCTGCTCTAGATGGAGGGTTAGGGGTGTCCAGCGGATGCATCAGCTCTTCTGCATTATCACCACTTGTTCCTTCTCCCCATTCTTAGCCATCCTGCTTTGCTCACATCCCCATACCTGGCCTCCCCCTCTACCCTCACTACCTCACAATCCTGCTTTGCTCACATCCCCACACCTGGCCTCCCCTCTACCCTCACTACCTCACAATCCTGCTTTGCTCACATCCCCACACCTGGCCTCCCACTGTACCCTCACTACCTCACAATCCTGCCTCCACTGCCTGCTGTAGAAGGACACACAATTCCCTACATCCATCTAGACAGCTTTTTATATCTTTCATCTCTCTCCCTACCACATGGTTCTCCTTTACTTTGCCTTTGAACTCTACCTTCCCTTCTATCACTGGATACTGGCCCTTATATGATCCTCTAATACAGGGGTGTCAAACTCCATTCCTGGAGGGCTGGAGCCCTGCACATTTTTGGGTTTGCCCTCATTTAACACATCTGATTCAACTCCTCGCAGCTCCTTGTGCTAATTACCACACAGCTCTTCAGCTTAATCATTTGTGGTGGAACAGGGAAAGAACTAAGCTACACAGGGCACCGGCCTCCAGGCCTGGAGTGTGACACCCCAGCACTAATGGGTACTGGCCCTGCTACGGCAGAGGTCGTCACTCCTTCTACTATGTTTTCTCTTACGCCATCCTGACTCTCACGCATCACTTTTCTCGCTGCATTCTGGTCCCTTCTCCAGGCCTCTCCCTTTGCCTTATATAACCTCAGAATCTCCAGTTCCTCACTCACCCCCTTTATGCCACTTAGTTACCAGTGCCTTTGTTCTAATCCCCTAGTTTTCGCACATCCTCTATCTTTTCTCTGAGCAGGGGACTCTCCCCCCCCAGCTGCTGTATTGGGGTCTATGTGAGAATCACAGGGGGCTGCATGCTTACGTTTCCCTGCCCCCCACACTCACTGGGGCACTCTCCCCATACGGTATAAAAGTTATCAAAAGTTTCCTCACAGTCAGCCCCTGTACTTCATTATTTCATTATTATTAATAATAAATATTATACAGTGCTAAATAATATTCCATAATGCTAGGGATGTTCAAAGAGTTTCCACACCTTTATGTTTTCGTTGGTAACGCTGAAGGCGGGAGGGCAGTAATGGGGGGTGTCATGTGACTAGTTCTGTCTGGTAAGCTGTGATGTCATTTCTTTATAAATATTGTAATAAACCTAGAATAGTGTCAGAGGCAAAAAGGGAAGACATACCCACACCAAACACCCGTCTGCATTACCAAATTATATACAGCAACTCGTCGGGTCAGACTCAGCATAGAATACACGGTTCGGTAACTCTAACACGTACCCCGGCTGGCACACCCCACGTTCCAAAACACACCCTTATCACAGCAAGAAGAAAGTCGCATTACACCACATCCCGATTAGGGCACCACACCCACACATGGCACTGCTTCTCTACCTGATTCCCCACACTGCAGACACAGGCAAGCGATACGGCCAAACGGTCTCGTTCCCTTAGCTCTCCTACACCACCTCAACCTCGAACAGGCCACTGTCCTCTCAAAATACACATACAAAACATGTAAAGACAAAAGTTAAAATGTAACTCTCCCCAGGTTCAAGACCCACCCCCGGGGGTCTGAGTGTAAGCGCTGGTTGGCACGTCTCAAGGCAAAGGCAGGGCAAACGTTACACGCCAACCCAACGCTGGGGGGACTCCACGTTTCACGATAGTGGAGAACCCTTGGCTGAGAAGCAGCCGCCACACTCCTACCCCCTGGCCCTAACTACCAAAGCCCTCACTGAAGCTGGAACCTGCCCCTAATCTTCTGCCTGTCTTCGCTGTCGGCAACCCTAAATGGCATGCGAACAGCACCCACCCCCCTGAAACACAAAGCATTATTTGGCGTGGCACGCCGATATCGCGCACCACTTCCCAGAACCCCCTCCTTCCTCCCTCCTACCTCTTTTCACAACTCCCACCTCAATGCCCAAGTGCAGCCACTTAATTAGCCCCACGAGCCCTCGCATACACCCACCTCAGTCCATAATTACAATATACAGAAAAAAGTGTATATCTCTTTCTGATGTATACCCTTGAAAATATAAACTTAACATAAAAAGTAAGGAAATGTGTGTGTGGTTGATTATTCCTTTGTTGTAACAATGCTTCTTGGCAATAATTCTTATACTGTTGGAAAGCTTGTTTATTTAATGGTGCTACATTTATGGGCTGGGCAGCAGAGTTACGTATGTGGGTTGTGACCATGAAAACTTGCCAAATCTCTGCCAATGCCAAACAGCAGATTCTGCTATTGACTCTTGTTTTGAGCTTCTGGTAGAGGAGATAAGCCACTGGGCCTGTTTGTGTGGGCATTCATACAGGGCTGTGTGAAACAGTGAACAATAACTGTTAAGACTAACATGGAGTGCAAATACATAATGAATTGATTACTTGTGTGGATTACGTCATGAGACAATAATCAATATGCGTTCTAGTAATATGCTAATGATTACATCCTCTTGATATTATACTATTAACGGTTATGCAATACAAGGTAATATTCCATATTAGTTTTTCAGGTTTATGACAAATGAAGGCCCTTTTTAGTAGGCCAGTATCTAGTGAAAAGTGTGAACTAAAGATGAAAATAAACTATTCTGAGTAATTCTTTTTTAGTTACTTTGGCAATATTGTCTTTTTATTCATTTTTAACAGTAATGTAATATTTTTTCAATTTAAAATATATTTCCACAGCTAATTCTGGCAATGGTTGTTGTCATGAAAAGTAATAACCCTGCACCATGCATTGATCACTTTCTGCTACTGCTAACAGCATTGTAAGGAACTGTGGTTTTGACACATTTCAGATAAGTAATATCATCTGAGCAACAACTCAAAAACCAAAGACCAATTTTTCTGGAGATGTTCATGACATTATGAGCTAGCATTAGTCAAAATTTGATCCATTTTGAAATATAGGTTTGTTATTGAATTTTTTTTATATTTTATTATAATTTATTAGTACTTATATGTAATATGGGGAAGGCATATTACCATACGGTATAAAAGATCAAAGTTTTCTTGCTTAATTCTCCTTCAGTATTGACCCAAGACGCACCCAATTTCAGTTCCATGAGTTACTTATGTATGACCAGATCAGCATGCCAGGTTATGTTAAAATCCGTGACGATGAGGCTCGAAAGTGTGATTTGACACGGACTGACCCGAACATATTTGCACGTAAATTTGGGTTTTCCTAAAATTTTACGCCACATTCACAAGCTATGAGTAAAATCTAAAAACGAATACCCTAAAACTAAAATCGTAATACCCTGTGTATGCTCATGAACACCAATCATTCATGGACTGTCGGCGGCGCGAGTTGAGGTCGTGGGCCGCAGTTGTATTGTATGATGAGTTATTACAATTAACCAAACTGCAACACTGATACACAATTATATGGAAATTAATACTGTGGAATTTTACTGAAACGGTGTGAAAGATGAGAGGGGGCTAGAGGAACTTGGTTTTATGTCGATTGGCTTAAACATTAAAGAGTTATTACAATTTACCAAACTGCAATATTGACACACGGTTATAGGTCACATAGACCTGGTGTTTATGAAAATACATCGGTGTGGAATTCTCCTGAAAGGGTGTGAAAAATGAGAGAGGGGCCAGAGGAACTCACTGAACTTTGATGTGGTTTGATGTCGATTGGTTTGAAAATTAAAGAGTTATTACAATTCCTCCAACTGCAATATTGATACACGATTATAGGTCACATAGAGCAGGTGTTCGGGAAAATAGATGAGTGTGAAAAATTCCTAAAAGGATGTGAAAGATGAGAGAGGGTCAGAGGAACTCACTGAACTTGGTTTGATGTTGATTGGTTTAAAAATGAAAGTGTTATTGCAATTTATGCAACTGCAATATTGACACATGGTTATAGGTCACATAGACCTGGTGTTTATGAAAATACATCGGTGTGGAATTCTCCTGAAAGGGTGTGAAAGATGAGAGAGGGCCAGAGGAACTCATTGAACTTGGCTTGATGTTGATTGGTTTAAAAATTAAAAATTAAATTTAACTGTAATATTTATAGAAGGTCATAGGACACATACCGTAGAAGTGGTGTTCTGGTGACCGGAATGGCACTTTCAAACGGTCCCTAAGTATTCCGGCAGTTTTGTGTGAGCAGAATTAGGGACATTCCCGTCCTGCTGTGTATTTTTAATTCATATTGCTGGAGAATGTGGAGTGTGAAATATTCCCCTCATTTAACTTCACAAGTCGAGTCTAATATGAAAAGAATCACCGTCATGGTCCCGAAGATATTGCAGTTTAGATGTCAGTAAACGTAGCGAATATCGCAGATAAAACCTCGCCGCGGTGCCTTACCATCTCTGATCGTAAGTAGACACGCGTTCCTGCTAGCCTACACATGGCTTTAAAATGTTCCACTTCCACAGTGACCTAGCCATTTAACTGAGGACTAATAAGGCAAGCAGGGAATTCTGTTTCCAAAACGTTTTATTAGATCGCTCTGTACCTCCGCGCATTCTGATTGCGACTTTGGGGTCCTGAGTGAGCTGGGAACTGAGCTGCCTTAAATTGTGCCGGTGTTATAATATTTTTCTACACGACAAGGTTTTGGTCACAGATGAAAGCGGTATGCAATACAGGGGAAAAAAAAACAAAGATGTATCACAGCTTTATTTCAAATAGCAAGCAATGTAAGTATGTAAGCTATCTGCACCAAGCCTATGTCGGATACAGCTGACGACGTCATTTTTTCCGGGTCTCTGATAGGCTAATGTATGTCACCGATAACGTTTTCATCAAAGTCTGACCTAACGTGAAATTGTGTCTTTTATAATAAAGCAATAAATCCATGAACGTGTCCTTACATGATATGTAACTTTACAGTACTTTGGAGTTCACAGGGTTGCCAACTTTGGTTAGCAGGCTGCACTCGCATTTAGATGTATGTAACCGTTTTATTACCTTGCAAAGAGTTTGCAGGGCTTGCGAACTACCTCGACGCCTGTGATGTAGTTAATTAAAATGTATAATGTACCAATATAAAATTGCCCTAAGATGTATTGCTTGAGAGTCTGAAAGTGTCAGTGTGAAAGTTGGCAACCCTGAGTTCAGTAAATGTAAACTTGCATCACATAGCAAGGCTATCTCTTGATTATTCTGTTGTCCAGTAGGCCATTTGTGGATGATGTGCCCCTCCATACCAGACGTTGTATGTATGTTGGCCACTGCCAATCAAAAAGTTTAGAATGGCTTGTTAAGTTTGGACTAATTTTGCTGTTTGGTCCCTTATAGGGAAATGAGGGAGGAGTGGCTAACACACAGGCATTCGTTCCTGTTTTATAACACCCTGAAACCAAAGGTTACTCGGCGGATAAAATGCATGTCCTGCCATTTACCATTTGGCCAAGTTAAGCAGGTTGAGCTCACTGTGCCGTAAGTAGTTTTCATTATCGGGGGATATCAAAGGTATTTAAATTTGATCATTCATCTATGTATTTAAACCATATTTAATGCAGTCTTTTAGTTGTATTTCTACAAGATTCTACATGATTTCAGTGTTTATAACACTACTCTTGCTCCATACAGGTTCTGCAACATGTCTGCATCTTGCAGGGTGATAGTCATTGGAGCAGGGCTGTCGGGCTTGGCTGCTGCAGCCACGTTGTATAAAGCCGGTTTTCAGCACGTGCTTATCCTCGAGGCCACAGAAAAGCCTGGGGGTCGCATTGACACCACTCACCCCTTTGGCTCTGACATAATCGAGCTGGGGGCAAACTGGATCCACGGGCGCATGGGTAACCCACTGTACACTCTGGCAAGGGAGCATGGCCTTCTTCATGAGGTGGCCACCACCAGCACCATGTGCCTGCCCAACTCAGTCACCCCTGATGACTACTTCTTCAAGGAGGAAGGGCGGAGGCTGCCCCCTAGTGACGTGGAGGAGGTATGTACCCTCTTTGGTAGGCTGACTGCCAGGGCCTTCAATGGTGAGCTGGAGGGCAGATACCTGTCTGGGAGCCTCGGTCATTACCTGGACAAGGCATTTGCTGAGGTTTCCCCAGACCTGACCCAGGAGGCCAGGGACGTCTTCGAGTGGTGCAAGAGAATCGAGTGTACAGATGAGGCCTGTTCCTCCCTCTACGAGGTGTCCGCCTCCCAGATAAGCCACTATGTCGCTCTGGAAGGGGGTTTCTTCAACACCCTCGGACCAGGCGGCTACCAGGCTCTGCTGGATGTCCTGCTGAAGAGCATCCCCCAGCAGGCGTTGGTTTGCAACAAGCCGGTGCAGCTTGTCCGGTGGACCATGGACAGGGCTGGTCAACATGGCAAGGAATCCCATCCTGTGTGTTTGATTTGTGAGGACGGCCAGGAATATGAAGCGGACCACGTGATCATGACTGCATCGCTGGGCTTCCTCCAGGAGAGGGCAGCGGACATGTTTGAGCCTGCCCTGCCCGACTCGAAGGCCAGCGCCATACAGAAGCTGGGCTTTGGCACCGTGGACAAGATCTTCCTGAAGTTTGAAGAGCGCTTTTGGCCGGACGACTGTGCTGGGATACAACTGGTGTGGAAGCAGGGCCCTGAGGAGCTCTGGGGTCAACAGGGGCCAGCACAAAAGGACGACCCATACAACACCTGGTACAAGAAGATCTGCGGCTTCGATGTGGTGGCCCGCCACCCCACGGTGCTGTGCGGCTGGATCACGGGCCGAGAGGCTGAGCATATGGAGACTCTAGGTGACGAGGAGGTCGGGGATGTCTGCGTGAAGTAAGTATGAGAGCTGGGATCACACACATTAGGGGTGGCAGACCGGTGTAAATGAATACATCCAGTGCAGAAGGACTCACAATAACTGGCACCACTGCAGGCCTCAAACACATCACATAACATGGCACAGCTGGAATAGCAGCTGCAGAGGAAGTGCAGCCAGGTGACTGTAATGTTTATTGGTTTTTATGGCCGTCACCCGCTCCTTTGTATGACATGTCAACATTCCCAAGCAAGGAATATATAAAAGATTCAAATGATTGCCTCTTAACACATATTGGATCTCGAATGCCAAGCTGGTTTCTCAGCCTACTCCCATGCAGACAGTAATTGATTAGCTTAATTAAGCATGTCTGGCAGTGATGCCTGTGTGTGCATGACCGCCTGTGAATCTGATGTTGTGTGCACAGCTTGCTCCGGACCTTCACCTCCTGGCCAGTGCCCAAGCCGAGCCGGGTCCTCCTGTCCAGGTGGCGCTGCCACCCCTATGTGCGGGGCTCTTACACCTACGTGCCATGTGGCGTGGATGCTGCGCACGAACACCAGGCCCTGGCGGAACCACTGCCCCTCAACTCTGTCCATGAAGAAGCGAAGGTACAGACCGCCCACTGCTCTACCCACAATGCCCTGGAGATGTGAAAACTACAGGAGCTCTGGGAAGCACACTTAATTCTCATTGGCTGTTTCTTTCTTTTACTCCACCGCCCCCCTTCAGCCACTGCAGGTTCTCTTTGCGGGCGAAGCCACTCACATAAACTTTTACACCACCACCCATGGGGCCTACATCACTGGTGTGAGGGAGGCTCAGAGACTCATCGATCATTATGCGGCGCAGCAACCTGTCGCATAGGACAGGGTGGAATGGCACTTACTGCATCTGACCTTTGATGTCTATTGGGTTCACTGACACTTTCAAAAGGACTTTGTGCTTCACTGCCCTGCATGGTATATCACCTTCAGATGCGCCATGTATTCTTTTTTCTTTGCACCAGGATGTTCAAGTTTGATAGGCCACTTGGGGAGGCGATATGACCTCAGGGTTTCAATCCATGGGGTGGGGTTAGACCCAAAATCACAGGTAACAGCTCATTAAAGCAAAGTGGAGTGCAGACCAGTGCACAAACACGTACTCTGGCTTAATAATTTAATGAATTATTTTCTGAGTCTGATCTGCTCTGTGTACATTTACAAATTTCCAATATTTCCAAAATAAACATTGATTAAAAATGTTGTTGTAATAATGGTAATAAAACCTTGAAAGATGAAAGACTTTTTAATATATGTCTTTAATGAGGAACAGTCTTTAATGTATGAACTTTACCATAGACCTGAGTACACATAAACCGGATCAGAGTGAGATATATTTGATTATGACGCCCAGCTAGCATGTTTGCGTGACTGTATTTGCATTCAGCATTGGCTCCAGTCAGGGCAGCAATTAGGACCATGTGACATGGGGATCGCATAATGAGCTAACCAATATCAATGAAAACAATAAACAGGGCTCACAGATGGTGAGAGGAGGAAAAAAACCAACATGAAGCAGAACATGGGAACAAGATGACATTTATGGCTTCAGAAAGGGCACATGAACTAAATTACTCTTAGTGACTGACATCATACTTACAGCACCGTAAATTCCCTTAAAGTGGGGTTAAGACAGAAAATCAAAGCTAGGATTCATTAGATTTTGCAGGTGTAGGTTGGATCTATTAGAGTAGGGTGGATCGGCTGGTACACATGGGAAGTTATAGGCGTAGGTTACGTCTGCTGGTGTGTGCTGGGACTACAGGTCACCGCTGAGGGTCTCATTAGAAAACTTGATTAACACTAGTAGTACAAAAATGTGACATTCTTACGTTTCCAGCAAATTATAGAAGGTCATGTGATTTCATCATGCATTTATATAGTTAAATACTCTCATTGGACAACACAGACTTCACCTTTGCACCAGAGGTACTTCTGAGAGTGCAGAGACACGTAAGGCACTTATACTTAACCACAAGCTACACTGTGGTATTTATGCTCTCTGGCCTGCTTGTCTCTGGCTCTGTTCCCCTTTTGCCAGCTCTAAAAAAGGCCCATCTGCTTCTTCATGTTCTTCTGCTTCCAAATCGGCATGGAGTAGAATTCGGGTCGAGCCATACCCAGGACCTTGTTGAAGTCTTCATTGGAGAGATACTCCTGTGTTGAGAAGGACAGAGTGCAGCTCGACCTTGTGTTTCACAGCATGTTTGGAGCACTGTCACAAAAGCTCTCTGTCAGACGAAAGTTGACGTATGGTTGTGCACTGAATAAACTGCATTATTTATCAGTTTAACTAGGCCATTTACCAGAACAGCTTATTGTTCTGGATTTGTTGTTCCAGAAGAATAAGAGCCCACTGAGTTATGAACATGTGGCTTTATTAATTTCTGTTTTTGTTCATGGATCTACCCCCCGTTTTTCTCCTAATGTTCTGTGGGTACAAACCTCCTTTCTGGTGGGATCTACGCCCTCAGGCAGGTTCTCAGTTGAGCAGTTCACCAGCTTGTCTGCAGGGAATGTAGGGAGGACTGATGTGTTGATGGAATTCTGCACAATGGCGCTCGGTTTCGCTACTTCCTGGAACCAGAAACAACCCAAACATGACTTTCAGAATTTGTATACTTGTTGAGCAAGAAATTTGTAGTGGGAAACAGAGTCTGCAGGTCTGTAGAGTTCCAAATGTATGACCTTTTATCAACCAAAAACTACCCATTATTTGAAGAGTGGAGTCACCTGGTACTAGAAGGGTTTCACACCTGAAGACTTTTGGAACAGTGAGTTGGCCACCTACAGCCTGGGTGATCTGGTATTTATTCTTATTTGTCCAGAGGGTGACTTACCATCGTGATCTTGATTATTTCAGTAGAGTCTCCGAGTTCCGCTTTCAGCTGCTCGTAAGATTTCCCGTCCTGGAGGCATATAGGACTTGTAATGACGTGTTGACATGATTTCCATGGCATCACAGGGCTTATGCCAAATAATCACATGCTGCAGAAATCGTGCTGGTTTTATTAATGTTTACATACTTATTACATCCAAATTACTAAGTGATTAAAGGATTAAATAAATAATTGATGGGTGGGTGACTCACGCTCCATTTCTGAGCATCCCAGGCATGGAACCAGCCCGTGAAGGTGGGGGGCTCAAACCCCTGTTTGACCAGCAGGACAGGCGTTTCTATGTCACGACCCCCTGGGTGAGTCTGCAAGTATTCCTGTGCCATGATAATTGCTGCATCCTTCTCAGTCTGGTTGGCACCTTTCCCAATCCATAGGAATACCTGAAAGAAAGTATGTCATTTCTACAGAGAGGATTATAGGTAGAGTGTGGCCTGTATATCAGACCAGCTCAGGCTGATCAAAGGTAGTCTGTGGATTGTTGCCTCACCTGGTCCCAGATGTCCAACAGCATGACATCATCCTCATCCATGTCATCTTGGGTGAAGTTTGTGATCTCTGTGGCCAGGAAGCGCCCAGTCTGATTGGAACACTCGAACAGTCGGGGTGAGATGTTGTGATTCTCCTCCTGCAGCCTTGTCATTGACACAAGGGTCAGAAATGAGTGTCCATTAAAGAGAGTGGAAGAGCAGAGAGCCAGTCAGTATGGGAGACATGGGTAGTACCTCTTGCTGTTGGCATACTGCGATTTTCCTCCCAGGTTCACCCAGAAGTCTGCAGGCTCCTGGCCCTCAGCAATCACGTGCTTCTCCTTCTTGGAGATGATGTCTGCCAGGGTTTTTCCCATCTCTCTCTCATCTCCACTGCAGCCCTGCAAGGTTTGGGATGCACAATTGTTTTCTAGCTTGGTAAGTAGTAAACCTGGATACCCCATCCAGAGTGAGTCAGATGTGACAGATCCTTATAAACATGCACGTCCCCAAATAAAGAGGACTGGCTTACCTTCCCATACCACAGGTAACAATAGTTGTCTGTCTTGAGCACAAATACATCGTTGGAATTCAGATTGGCACAGCGAGCTGGCACCTCAGTGGCACGGGTGTTGAATTCATTGGTGCCTTGGACATGGAAGAGCCTGGCACTGGACTGCGGCTCCTGGCCTCCTTCCCGGGAGCTACCCTCCTGGGAACCCAGCACACATGACTCAGACATCATAACTTTGGAAACCCCGGGAACAAAATGGGAAGGCAGGACCACCGTAGGTCATCCTGCACATCGCCCTGAACTCTCTGCTTTCTGGAGACGCTGAGTTACTCTTTAAATCAGTCTATCGTGCCAACCTACCTCATAGATGACCATTTTGCCCTTGAAAATGGCCATGAGGTGCTGTGGCTCTTTACCCATGGGCACGCGGACCTGAACCGGCTCCCCATTGTGCTTCTGGTCCAGGATCACGGCTTGGTAAGCAGAAGCTGTCAGCTCCACCGTGGTAGCGTGCCGGCCCTGTGCCGTCAGTATTATATGGCGAGTTATGGACATTGGCTGGCACTGAGCTGTACTATTTGGCAGGTGGAGTCCGCAGAGCTACTGACCTGCCACATGTAGAGGATGTAGTGGATCTTCTTGCTGACCTCGTACTTGTACAGTATCAGGTAGCAATCACCCCCATAGAAGTGGCCCAGCCACTTTCTGTCAACAGGGACCATCTCGTTGTCCTCTATCCGCCATACCTGACAGTGGCCCAGGGATATGTTAAAATATGGCCTCCAATTCAGGATATGCATGTTTCGTTTTTAATGGAGGCACTATGAAGCGTAGCACGGACCTCCGCCTCACCGCTACCATCATCCACCATCTTCTGCTGTGCAGCCACCTCGGGCTTGGCATGCATGGATGTGGCATCAAACTTGATCTGCTCCACCTTGGCTGTAGCATTGGGTGTATTGATGGAAACATGAAGGCAGGTGTCAGTTAGCTGCTTCTAAAGTGACTTTCAGCATCATAGAGATTCAGTTTATTGCTCACAGCTGTGCTCATGTATAAAAACAGGTTAATTATGAACGTTGATCTCTCCTTGGTTGTAAATGTTTCGGCCTCTGCTTAAACAACTAAACCTCAATGTAGCGTCCAGTTGATCTCTGGTTGCCTCCTCTGCACCCACCTATTTTGCCCCGTGTATGAGTTGTTCCTAGTCCCACTGTTTGGCCCTTGACGGTCCACTTCTGGAATAGCTGCTTGAACACTGACGACTCGGCACCGTCATTCACCGTCTCCACGTAGGCCGAGGGTGGGTAGCCCTTTGCTGTCTTGTATGCCTAAATAGGGAAAAAAAATGCTTATTCTCCATTTCTCAGGTGCTTTTATCCAAGGTAACGTACAACTGAGGAAGCAGAGTCCAATTGTGAGTCGCCCTACCATCCCTGGGATTTGGACCTTCTGATCACAGGCACAGTGTTTGAGCCCAGTGAATCACATCCTGCACCCCCTTCCCCATATCTGCTTTTTGCAGTTCATATATATACTTAACAGTTGTACAGCATTTATATAACATTAAAATGAAGAAACCTTAAGTAGTACTTAATGCCGAATTGCAGGAATTCGTAAGTATAGGGAATTAGGAAGCCATCACATTGTGCATTCTGGCCGTCAGTGTACCACTTGCTGGAAATGTACACTAAGAGTGTTCTGTTTTTGAGCACGTTGCACGGTCTGTGGTACTTTAGCCATTCTCCTGTCATACCTCTGCTTTATTCAAAGCTTCAGCCCTCTCTGTCTTAGAAGCCTTCTTTCCTTTCCAGATGAAGATTCTGATTCCTCCCTGATCCAGCAGGTAGCAATCCTGTTTAGGGGAACAGACAGCCATTAAGGAGTGCTCAATAGTGGGACAGTGGTAATCAAAACATGAAAAAAAGATTTAGCTTCCCCTTGAACCACATAACTAATATTTAGTTGTATAACCATGATTCCTAGAACTGCTACACATCTGTGTTGCATGGAGTTGACCAACTTCTGGCACCTGTGAACAGGTATTACAGCCCAGGATGATTGGACTACATTCCACAGTTCTTCAAGGGCATTTCAAGGGCATGTCCTCTTCAGCATACAGATGGTAAGTCTTCATGCAACATGACCTCTTCAAGTATTTTAATGTACTCAAATTGATCCATGATCCCTGGCATACGATAAATAGGCCCGACACCAAAGTATGAGAAACATCCCCATATCATGATGCATTTGCCACCATGCTTCACTGTTTTCTGAGTGTAGTGTGGCTTGAATTCAGTGTTTGGGGGACATCTGACAAACTGTCTGCAGCACCTAGACCCAAAAAGAACAATCTTGCTTTCATCAGTCCACAAAATGTGCCATTTCTCCTTAGGCCAATTAATATGTTCTTTGGCAAATTGTAACCTCTTTAGCACATATTTTTTTCAGCAATGGGACTTTGCAAGGGCTTCTTGCTAGTAGTTTGGCGTCACAGAGGCATTTTCTAATTGTCACAGTACTCACAGATAACTTTAGACCTTCTTTGATCTTCCTGGAGCTGATCATTGGCTGAGTCTTTGCCATTTTGGCAATTCTTTGATCCATTTGGATGGTAGTTTTCTGATTTCTTCCACATATTTCAGGTTTTGGTTGTCATTTTAAAGCATTAGAGATCATTTTAGCTGAGCAGCCTATCATTTTTTAATTCAACTTTTTAATCACCTTACATTGCTCTTCTGACTGGAATGACCCATTTTGCTCAGATTTCCTGAGAGATGCACTATAAGCAGCATGTACAACATTTGCTGCCTTCCCTCCTTAAATAAGGGCTGTAATTGACACCTGTTTTTTCACATATTGAATTACCTTACTAATTTAACTTCACACTGCTATTATTTTGAACATGCCCCTTTCAATTAATGGTTAAATTACACAGAAACAGCAGCATGCATGTCATGTCTGTTGGTTTTCTATTATTCTGCTACACCTACTAGCAAATTATTTGCCATGTAGAAAAACGTAGAAAATGAATTTCTACCAAAAACAGTGAGGGGTCAGGTTAGTGATGTTGGACTGCTATTATTTTGAACACAATTGTACCTGCCCGTTGACACATTTTGTTGTCTTGTGCAACAGTGTGTTAATCCCTTTCACATCACCCTCAAATGCTGGAGAGTTGAACACTACAAATGTTGCATTTGGAGAAATTGGCTGTTCAGTCAGGGGCAGCTCTAAGCTCGTGTCTGCCCTGGGCAGAGAAAGAATCGCTTTTTTTTTGGTTTTTAGATTCAATTTTTTAAAATTTCATTTGAAATCCAGTTTAATTTTTGGTCAGTTCTCAGTATTTTTATAATTTTTTACTTATAAAATATATTTCTATTTAGTTATTATATATTTTAGTTTAATGTTTAGTAATCTTATTTCTATGGATAGACTGAAGGTTGTAGACCTATTATATGTGTCTGATCTGTAGAGAATTCTACATGAATACACAATGCATGTTATGTACTAATGACCTAAAAATGGGCAAGGCCATGTTCCAGGTATTATTGGTGGTCATTAAAGCATATCATTACTGTAGATAAACAATATTTTAATGGTAACAGAATGTGTTGTTGTTTGACTTCTGTTTTTATTTTAGAAGTGATATTAAGAGTTTTCATTTAGTTGTAGTTTCCTTTATTTTTATTATATTATTTTCAACATTTCAGTTTACAAGCATGTTTTCTTAGTTTTAGTTCTCATTAATGGTAACCCTGCTGCTATCACATGCAGCCCTGTGAGCTGCCTTATTTCGGTTGGTTCAGACTTTATGGCCCTCCCTCTATTTGCTTTCTGTTTGGTGGTATTTGTTGCTCTGAGCTGGGTACTATACTTCCTGGTCTGAGCTGAACTTTTTGTCAGGTCCCTTAATCAGTCCCCTGTGTCAGATACTACACTCATTCTGGTCCCAGTCCCATGACACATTGCGGGAACCAACTTCAATAGTACCAACTTGTCAGCCAATCGTTATCTGAGCTAAGGTTTTAAAGTCTTGTTATGTTAAGAATGGTTCATTTGTGGTCTTTTGTTATACCACCTTTTACTTACAAATTTTTAGCCTTTTTGACACATCTAACACAATTATTTTATTATACATGTATTTAATGTGGTACACTTTTTGAATGTTGAACTATATGGTATATGCTACATGGGTGTGTCTGTGAAATGACATGACTTCCTCTCTTGTTTGCTAACCCACCTCGTGTTTGAGCAAGTCCTGGGTCAACGGTTTGGTGGCCACCTCCTGGACCACTAAGTTCCCCTCAGCATCTGTGATTCTAGTTAAGAGGGTAGAGATTAAATGTCACACGGTTAAATGTTGTTCCATGTCACAGCAAACTGGTTGCATCCTGGGCAGGACTCACTGGAAGAGCTTCACGCTAGACTTGAGCTTCTGGTCCACCACCTCATCGGGGATGGCATCCTTGAGCTCCCGCCTCTCCCCGAGGACCTGCTTCATGAGCTTCATGGCCTCTTCTGAGGGCTTCTCATCGTCACCCTCAACCACAGACACCTTCGCTCGGCCACCCCTCTCGCGGTCTCGGATGTCCTTGGCCAGGTTCATGCCCTGTGAGAACCATTCCTGGTCAGCATGGAGCACACAGTGGGACCTTGCCCAGCTGGAAGCAGGTCTACCTTGAGCCTTTCCATGCGGTTGCTCAAGGGTCCATTCCATTGGATGATCAGGTTGCCCAGGTCCAGCAGGAAGACGTCACCCTTGTTAAAACTGGCCCAGCTCATCTCCACCTGACCACGAAAGATATCGAACTTAAAACAGGCCGTCTTCCATATAGAATATGAGCAAGCATAGAATAAAACACGTTAACACAGGGGCCATGAAAACCTACATAAAAAAGATGTCATGTGCTCAGGGCTGACTTTGGGCAGCAGGGGGCATGCTGGTTAAATAGCAGCGCTTGTGATTACAAGAAGGGGCTGGTCAGTTGTACTAGGGTGCTAGACCTAAACGGTTTGAATGAAACATGCAGATATTTCCCTGGGATTGTCACTCGCATTGGGGCATACGGGGCAAACCAAACAGTGGTTTGACACCCCTGAAACCACTGGCCCTGCTCACCTCTCCGGCCACGACATGCTTCTTCCCCTTGACGTGCAGCAGCCGGCGGATGTTGTATGTGTTGGTCTCCACCTGCTTTAGGCCAGACGCCACACCACCCTTCTTGTACCTGTGTCAGAGGACCCTGTCAAGATGGCGGACATGATCCCTCCCCCCCCAGAGAGTGTGCCCAGGACGGCGAGGGTGTCACCAGTGACCTTTAAACATTTCTCAAGCAAATGCACTAGCCGCCTCCAACTTCCCTACTGAGTATGTCATTTCTTAAAATATCGAATGTTGCAGTGGCAGAAAGGCAACTTCCCGAAAAAGGAGCATTGTCATCTCCCCTCAAATGGCGCTGATGTTTTGAGCATGCCTTGGTGTACAGGCTGCACTCCGGGAATGGCCCGTTAGCCGGGGTCACCGGCTACTGTCCGGTTCGGTATGGGTGGGGGTGCTCACATGATTCCCTGCTTGAAATAGCCCCGGAAGGTGTCGCTCTCGCAGCCTTGGGCTTCGCGGTGCTGCACGGCCACACCCCCCAGGTGCTCGTCCATCAGCGTGGTGAAGATGGCTGCCGCTCCCTGCTCATCCTGCGATGTCTCCCTGCCCAGCCAGTAGTGGATGTCGTACGTGAAGCTGCTGCTGGACTTCTGGGTCTGCGTCAGCCCAAATGAGAAAGAGCGTGTTTATTTTACAGCCAAACCAATGAAGGACAAGACAGGCGTATCAAACACTGTGTTACTATCTGTGGTTACAAAATAACTCATCAGCACAACATAATTGTAAATTACTTAAAAAATTTTTTAATTACACTAAATAGGACGCCTTTGTGTGATTTGAAGAGGTATATATATAAGACAAGCGATTTAGTCTTAAAACTGATCCTTTGTTCTTTATAGCGCGAGTGGGCTGTGTTGAATTTACTGGAACAATATAGACAAGGCTAGTATGCAAGGATGACACACAAATACATGAAGCCCTCCTTATTTGTGGAGCAGTGGTGGCCTAAAGGTTAGGGAAGCAAATCCCGGACCCGCAAGATACTGTAACCCAAGCACTACGCCCCGGATGCTGAATTAGCAGCCCACTGCTATGTCATGATGTCACATATGGGCTAAATGCAAATGGCACATTTCATTGTAGTGCACTGTGGTATGACAGTTAATTGCTTTGAATTCTGGGAAAGTGTGATGGGATCCAGTGTCTAGCTGCACACGGTGGTCATTGTCTCACAAGCACATACGTTTAAGATGATGTAGCTGTCCCCCTCAAAGAACTGGCCATAAGTCGTCGGTGGTGTTGGAACCATTTCCATGTTCTGCGCAAAAAAATATGTTTAAAACCTGGTTTCCAAAACCCAAGAGCTACAAACATTAGGAACAAGTCTATTTCAGTGCCCATCACATTTGCGACTGACGCAGTACCAGATAGCGTGTCTTCTGTCATTGGATGGTGATCAGATTGTCTCACCTCTATCCGCCATATCTGAAGGCCTGGGGTGGTTTTATTGAGCACTTTTGTAACTGGGGTTTTGACTTGTGACATGGTGACAGCTTCAGGGAAACGCCTTTGGGTGGAAAAGCGAGAGAATCGGGCGGTTACACAGATGGAAACATGACAGTACTGTGCGGTACTGTAGATCATTTGCTGTCACTTTTCCTGGCCCCTCAGCAACTCTGAGAGAGTCTGGCTGTGTCCCGCTCAATGCTGAATTATTTTGGTGACATTCTGCACCTTCTCCCTAATCTTACTAGAGAGGTAAGAGGAAGCTGGTCGGCCTTCAGCCTCAGCAGTAGCAGATGCATTGTAAAGCTGCCTCAGTATTTCCTCAGGACCTGCGTTTTAAAAAGCACCATCCCAAACAGTGTCCTTTGTCAGCAATAGCATAACAAGCCCCCGGCCCCCCAGGCTTCCCCCCGTCTCGCACTGGCATGCCTCTGTAAGCCACGCCCCCTGGCAAAAAAGGGCTTTGTTCCACGGAACTCGCGGGCAGCAGGTCATTGTCTAATTATCTTTCATCGTAAACTGTATGTGCGCTGAAAACACATAGAGAGGAGTTATACATGGAAGGTTTAGATATGAAAAAAGCAGAGTAGTAATGTGCTGTATTATTAAGGCAAATATCACGAAAAATATGCAGAAGTTTATCTGTTTGATTGTAATGGCTAAGTAGTCACTAAATCCTGGACTTTGTTGAATAGCTGACTTTGTCATTTAAAGTCTCCTTGAATCACCGTTCGCTGGCTTACAGCAGCAAACATCATCTGACACATCTCCTTCACTGCTGACCAAATATTTGAACATGCGGAAGACTGTCATTACAGTGCCTGGCTCCTGGGGGATGGTGCAGGGCAGCTGGCCTCTGTGCCCGCATCCCTCCCCACTCTCTGATCCCCCCCCCCCCCCCATAAGGAACAGCGAAGCCCAGTTGCAGCTTCAGCTGCAGCGGTCGTTTCTGCTCTGAGCACTGATCCCTCTCGCCATCATTGCCATTGCCACCACACCACAGGGCACTTTGCGGAAGCGCATTTATTGTTCAGCTTATCACTAACAGCTTACACAACTGCCCAGAGGTCTAATGATAGCGGATTATGGCTTTGGGAGATTGAGTGCGTCCATTCTAGTAAGGGACAGATAGGATTGCCCATCCCGCGTGAATTTGTTGGACAAAGATGATTAGTCAAGGTTGCCTTTTGTGGCTGTCACTGTGGCAACAAGGAAATAAATCTGATTTATGGAAAGCGCGATAAGGCCAGAGTACAAAGGTAGCAGTGCACTGATCTTTCTGGATATGAGGTTAGCGATTAGCATAGCACACACCAGATAGCGGACACGTCTGACATCCTGCCTAATATCCCTCTGCCGGGATGATCATTTTGTGAGGAGACCGTTTTTAGTTATATGCGCCCCCCCCCCCAACCTGGTCTGAACACAGCATTCTCTCAGGTGTCTTTCTGGTGGAGAGGTTATCCTAGCTGCTGAAGCTCCAGCTCCCAGTTGCCTCACACGGCCTTACGGGGTTGGGCCCCCCCATGGCTCTGGCCAGTACCCTCACTCGGCTGATGCGCTCTCCCACACGAAAGGGGGTGTCTGTGACACGCCAGCGGATCGAGGTCAAGAAGCTTCCAAGTATGAACCCGCCACGCTGCTGTCTGTAACTGTCCTTTAATCTACCATGCATTACCCCACATGCACTACTCTCTGTGCCCATGCCATTATACTGCTTTTGCCATCATTGTAAATGAAACGCAAATTCAATCGAAACGATCGATTTCGTTTAGCGCCCTTTATTCAGGCGATTTTTAATGAAAAGCTGCTTATTACCTGCCCGGGACAGAAGTGGGTCAGGCAGGACTCACCTGCTGCGGGGGTGAGCGGCTGGTGGTTGGAGGGTCACGCAGACTGAACTTCTTGACGAGACTCGCCAACTGATCACCTGCCACACCTGTCACTCCCATGCCCATATATGGTGGATGGGGGTGTTCTCCATAACGTCGTGTGTCACCACCACCCCCATGACAGTCAGGGAGTGTCGCTGTGAGGGACTCACATGGTGGTGGGATTCTGGGTGTCCACCTAAGCTTTTTAAAATTGTGTGTGAAGGTGTAAAGGTCCTGGGAATCTCCCGGTCTGTCTCAGCAAGGAGCCCTTCGTGCTGTAAGTCAGCTGCCTGCCTGCCCTTTGGTCCCGGGGGCTGATTTCCTGCCAGTTATAAGTTACCTGAGGGCTGTGAGGAACAGCCCACACCAATTCCAATTTCTCTTGCTTCAACGGAGTCCCAGGGACCATAGGCCCTGTGCTGCGGAGTATTTGTGTTTGCGGGATACATTTGAACTTCCCGTCTTTCTTCAGGTTGTATCCCTCATTTCCTCCTACAGCTTGGTGAATAAGGGCACCCCCCCTCAGCACAGGCAGCCTGGGTGAGGCCCAGCCTTTCCCACAGAGTGTCCCCATACCTCTTATCACCTACATAACACCGAATTAGCCTAATTAGCATTGTGCTGGCTCACCGACCCCACCTCCTCAGTTCAAACGAGGGCCCCTTTCTGATCAAGTGTCTGGACCACCAGGCCCTATGCAGCCACCCCACACCCCTACAGTCATGTGGTCAGCAGGTGCCCCCCCACAGCCCTACAGTCACAGTTAGCAGGGTGGATGCATTCCCTATAACTGTATAATTAAGGTCAGCTGTAAGGTCACACAATTTCACTCATTCAAAAAAAGCCTGGAAGTGACCTGACAACCTGGAGCTGACCTACCTCTGTGAGGGAGCCTGCTGTGCTCGGCCGTGCCTTCCTCTCCCTCGTTCTCCTTTTCTCTCTCCCCTCTGTGTTCCTCCCCCCCTCCCTCTCTCTCTCTCCCTCCCTCCCTCTCTCCCTCTCTCTTGCCCCCCCTCCCTCTCCTAGTGCTTTTTCCCAGGCATTATTCAAACTCACCTTCTGTTTCTCAGAAATTCCTCACAGACCAGCCCCTTTTACATAACCGGGGGTGTTTCCCGTCCCTCTTCCTGGCTGCCGCAGTTTAGCTACGCGTCTGTCCAGACGCTGTGGAGACCTTCCTGTTGAGCTCCCGATCATGTGGGTAGTTTAAGGAGGCTGGGCCTTGGCAGCATTAAGAGGGCACAGTTTAAACTCTCTGTTTCTGGAAAATATCAGGCAAATACATCCAGGCTTTAGACTTCTGTCATGGATTTTTTCTGCAGAGATGTGCATTATGGGAAAAAAAAGCATGCAACCGTGCACCTGGGCATGCGTCTCAGCCCCTCCCAGGAAGAAATCATGCCATTTCCTGGGATACAAATTTAGTGGTGTTGGTGGGTAAACTGTGAATGCTAACGCTGATAATCTGCTGACAGATGGCTAGACTAACAGCCCAATAAGAAGAACGTGAACATAAACATAAACACAACACATGACTGGCTCAATCCATTTAATGTATTTGCAGAAAGGGGATCCCTACCAATGTCCCAAGCTCATAATTTACATGGACAGTCCCCACATGGACAAAGTGGCACTAAAGAGAGCAAGACCATTAACAATACAGCATTTCCAAAGCACATAGATAGGCAGGCTGGTGTAGTTATTCATGCAGGGTCCATAACTCCAGCCTACCATGTGCTGCCCTTTTGTTTTCTGGAACAACACTGAGCTAAACCTCAAAGTACTGTAACAGGGTTGCCAGTTTGGGCTGGCCTGCGCTGTCAATTCAGGACAGGCTCCCTCATTTACATGTATGTAACAGTTTCATAACCTTGTAAATAGTGTGTAGAGTTTGCAAGCTACCCCAAAGCTTTTGATGTGGTGAATTTTAAGTTTCTAGTAATACAGATCTGCCGTAACATTTCTTGTGTGAGCGTGACAGTCTGAAAGTCATGCCAGATGCATGAGAGTTGGTAACCATGCAGTAACGTCTGACGCTGACCACGTCAGTCCCCCCCAAAGTTCGGGTTCTGCACGGTGGTTGTCGCGGTCTTGAACAGCGGGTTGTCCGCCTGCCGAGAGACAGAGCAAAGAGACAGTGATCTTGTGCGCGCAGCATCATGGGTCGTCTAGCTCGCCTAGCTCTGATGGTTACTCGTGGGACAGATTGCTAGTTTTTAGTTAAACATAATTTTATCTTAATCTCTTTTCTTTAGGTGTTTAAAGTTCTGTGTCTGAATGACATCTAAAGGGTCTACTCAACATGTTCCAGCTTGGAGTGGAAATGAATGGGACATGGAGTTGTTTCCGGGACCAGGTGAGCACATGGCGTTTGCTGGGATTTGCTTTATCCCTCTCATGTCTATTTGGTTACATTTGTATCATGTATTTCATACACGTGAGGACTGGCTGGTGTGGAGGTTGCTGCTATCTAATAGTCTGAAACTAAACAAAAAATACTGCAGCCCCGTGTCACCCCAGAATGATGCCCACCTTGCTCCATTTGGACTTCTTCTGCTCGTTCTCAAATCTCCTGAACTCCTTGAGATCCCTCATGTGTAAGAAACCTTTAAGGGCCAACAGCAGCAGGATCCCAATCAGGGCCACCCCAGAGAAGGTCCCTCCAATGATGATGCGGAGGTCAGGGGGCTTGTCGCACTCTGAAAATGAAGGGCAGAGTCAGCTAGTCCCTGGAGCATGTGGGGGGGGGGGGGGTAAAATATCTCTAGAAACTCTAGGATTTGAACCAGCAACCTTCTGCTCAGAGATACAGCACCTTAAGCCTTTGAGCTACACACGCAAACATCAGCCGGCTAACTGTGAACCAAACTGGCTCTGAGCTGTGTAGTGAAACTGTGCTGTTTCCATGGCAGCACAGACCTCTGCTCTTAAAGATGACCTCGTACGTCTCGACACCCTGCAGCTGCTTGGTGCTGTAGATGATCTGGCAGCCGTCGGCCCCCCTGCGCTTGCAGAGCCGCTGTTCCTTCAGCTCTGGGTCCTCCTTAAAGGTCACGCCCCCACACACCTCGGAGCAGTTCCCCTTCTGCCCAGCTGCACGGCACTCGACGCAGCTCCTGAAACGTTGAGGAAGCGACATCATGCACAGGGCTGGCTTGCGCTGCCCAAGGCATGAGCAAACCACAGAGCACAGCCATGGGACGTCAGGAAGTTTATAGAATAGAACAGAGATACTAGGTTTGGACTCAGGGGCCCAATGGGAGCATCAGCTTGCATCTCTACGATAGAGAACCTTGCAAAAGCAGACCCTTCCTGTGGCGTCATGTTATGAATTCTGCCATGTTCACAGCATCCAGTTGAAGCAATGATCCGGTTTGCAGAAGTGCATTCAGAGTGACTGCGAGTTCCTCAGAAGCGAAACTGACAGCCGATTAGATGTGTTGTGAAATGCTGCCTAACCAACGTGTATGTGGGTATACCAAGGTCAGAAAGCCAAGGTCAGAAAGGTGACCGATTCTAACACCAGAGGCATGCTCAAGGGCTGTTAGGGTTAGCCATTAGCCTTAGTGTGAGTGTTAGGGTGTTTTTTCGGAAAGAGTGCTTACGCCACTCTCTCGCAGAGCGCCGGGCAGCCGGGGCAGGTCTCACAGAAGGGGCGTGCATAGCCCGCGATACAGTTGCAGACGCTGCATGCGCAGTTGCCGCGGCCGTTGCACACGTTACTGCCCGTCCGGCACCTGTCATCTGACTTCCTGCAGTCACAAGCATCGCCCTCGTACCCGGGGTTGCAGTTGCATGTTCCGCAAGAGCACCGGCCCTGTCCTGGGGGCGAGGGAGCAGGAATGTCCCAAAAAAACAGGGAACGTTTAAGGGGCTTTCCAGCAGTTTGCTGCACCCCCCCCCCTTAAACCTGCAAAGTGAAAGCGTATGAAATTGTAATGATGTGTAATGGAGGGTCAGCAGGGGGCACCCTACCTCCACACAGCTGACCTCGGGCCAGCGGGCAGCTCCTGTCATCGCACTCACAGAACCTGCCGTAGATGCTGCGGCCGTCCTCGCCAGGGGAGCAGTGGCACACACCACACACGCACTCACCCTGCCCCGAGCACATGGAGCCGTTGACGGGCATGCACGCCTGCCGCAGCTCTGCCTCGCTCCTATCGCCCACCCGGCACTCACATCTCTGCCCCACAAAGCCACTGTTGCAGCTGTGAGACGGAGAGACCCCCAGAAACACAAAGAGGGGCAGACCTTTAACTGAAGATGTGCAAAAAATCCCCAAATTCAGGTTCTATTAGCATGCTTACTTTGACTAACAGAAGATCAGTTCCTAATGTGCACCAGGAGGAGGTTGGATTCGAGTTCCAGACTCACCTGCAGGTACCACAGCTGACCTGACCTTCTGAATTGCAGTGCGGGTTCTTGCTGTTCTTCGCGTCGTCACACTCGCACTCACACCTAGTCCTCAGGATGACCCTGAGCTTCTCCCGGAAGCCCAAAGGTCCAATCAGGAAGCTCTGATCTTTTAGACACTCGTGGGCTGTGACAGTCACGCTGAATTCGACCTGCATGCACAGCATAGCTGTCAGAGCACAAGGTCACACCCAAACCCACAGCCATCTGGAAAGCAGGCCACCATGGACCCCGCTCCTACGGCTCTGACCCGGCAGCGGTGTTTGGTACTAACCTCCTTCCCGATCCCTACATTGTCACATGTCCCTCTGCTACTGGGCGCATTCCCGTTAGGGCAGTCTGATGTGTACATGACGGTCACGTGATCAGGAAGGTCATCATGAGTCACAATCACGTTGGATGAAAGGTTCTGTGAAGGGGGGACCGCAGCAAGTATATGACGGAGTGCACTTAGAGAGTGCAGAGCACTCGGCTAGATGGCCTGAGCGGGGCACCAGCACTCACCTTGTACGCGTTCTGGATCAGAGTAATCACATTGCTTGAGTCGGATGTCAACACGCCCACCTCTGATTTGGGAATGATGTCTTTCAGTTTCTACGTTAAGGCAAAACAAAATAATGTTATGAACTATGAACTGATCCCTCTTCAGCTGATTCGATTAATTTTATTATGTTAGGTGGAGCATCACCCATGGTAAAACCTGGTAATTTACTTTCATTCAAGCAGCCCTCTCCCCAGAATGAGCTTGGGCTCTCTCTGTTACACTGTCTCCTTTTCCCTGTATGTACGTAAGGTCTATATGACTGTCAGAAACCATGTGACTCTCCAACTATCCAATGAGAGACAGCATTATCAGACGGGAGTCTTGCCCTGTACACCGGCTCCACATCCTGGGTGACGGCAAAGATTGGCTGTATGTTGTTCTCCACCAGCTTCTGCTTGATTTGGCCGACAGAGGGGTAATCCTGGGAACATGATGGGCTGGTTAGGCTTATCTGGAGTCCATTGGCTTGAACATGGGGGACAGCAGGAGCAGTCGGGTGCCTGAATTTAAGCGTGAGCTCAGGCTCCCAGCTGGGCACTGATGCTGACGACCGTGTGCCATCCAGGGGTCACACAGGCGCGTCACACGGGACAGCAAGTTCAGTTAGGTAGCGCTGTTTGATAGACCCCCCAGAGGAACCCCCACCCCCATGTACTCCCCCTTCTCACCATATCAGTGCTTTTCGAGTACAGACTGTTGGCATCCAGGTGGCAGCGCCCGTCGTTGGGCTCCAAGATGGCCGCCAGCTTGCCATCTCCCGCCATGTGGAACCCCGCGTCGGTGGTGAACACAAGCAGCCGGGTGCTGTTACCCCAGCCAATCTTGTCCTGTGGATGACAGAAAGTATTATGGGGGGAGGGGCTCATATATAAGAGAGAAATCAGCAGACAGGAAGTTGGCATGCTGCCTTTGCGGGATTCCAGCAAATAGGACTGTCTGAGGAGGCCAAACCCCCCCAGCTGCCCTGCGTCTCGAGGCCCCCACCCCACAAACTGCGGCCTGCATGATGGCATCCAGCCCCCCCTCAGGAACATCCAGGTTTCCGGAGATGGCCTGTTGGGAGACTCTGTTGTTGAAGTCCTTCACGTCGTCCGTCATACTCAGCACATGCTTGTAGCCAAACGCTGGCTGGCAGAAGGGCTCGCTGTCCGGGCAGGGTTTCTGCATCCTCTTGGGGTTGGTGCTTGTGTATGGGAGCACAACCTTGTCCACAAATGAGCCAAACCCTGCAGCACAAACAGACATATGTGTTACTCCACCATTTGACCTCAGCCCGACAGCCTCGACCAATCCGCTTTATTTTTCATATCACATGGTTCTGGGCAGGAGACACAGTAGCTGAATGGCCTGGTCATGTTACCCTTTGATATGAAAAACGTGCCTCTATTTGGAGTCTATGAGATAGATATGTTTCCTTCCTTCTCCGCTCACCTATACGCGCCTGGTTGGTGATGCTCTGCAGGGCTTTCAGAAGGTCTTTCCCCAGGCTTTTCACATTCTGCAGGTCGTCGTTCATGGAGTAGGAGAGGTCCATGAGGTAGTACAGGTCTACAGGGTAACCCTCTGCCCGTTTGAACTTGAAGGTGAAGGTCCAAGGCTGATCTGGAAAAAGTAAAATAAGTAATTGCCTTTAGCCAATTTAAAATATTCAGTCCCTAGTCAATCCTTCCCTCTACATCTTATCCTCAAAGGGCCGGTGTGTATGCATGTTTCTGGGATAACCTTGTTCAAACCCAGGATGTGACGACTCTTCAGCCAATCTGTCCTCTAATAAGTATTCAAATTAGGGATTTGCAGGGAAAACCTGCATACCCAATGGCCCTTTCTGGATAAGATTGCCCACCTTTGCTCTGCAGTGACATTTTACTTATTTGGGTCCCAGAATAAACACATGCAGATGTTGAGGTGGATGGAGCTCTGGCTGGATACGCACTCGGCCGGAGGTTCAGCTGCACTTCTTGCGGTTGTATCTGCACTGGGTTAGACCCTCCCGTCAGGGGCGAGTTCTTGATGAGCCGGTGGTTCCCCTGTGGGGAGATGATGTCAGCAGCCCCACAGCCACGCTCACGCAGCACGCTGATGACGTCACAGCGGACGGCCTCCTGCTCGCCGGGTTTGGTGAAGTTCTGCCGGGAACAAAGAGGTGTCAGTCCCGGCGGCTTCATGATAGTTGGTCCATGCGTAAGCCTACCGAGGGACAGGAGAATGCAAACTGCAGACAATTATTCACATGAAAGTTATGCAACAGAATTTGAGTTGATCTGAGGATGATGTTCTAAGATCGCCATAGAACAGTTTTTCCCAATCTGGTCTTTGGGGCCCACAGTCAGTCCATGTTTTTGTTCTTCTGAGCTCCCTGCCAAACAGTCCATATTTTTGCTCGGAAGCTGGGAGGAAGTAAAAACATGGATTCTCTGTGGGTCCTATCATGGGTGCCTGTGGGCGTGACACTATCACACTCCCCCAGAAATGAGTAGCTCAGGCACACATGCGCCCTTCCTGCTGGTTTGAAGCTTCCTTTTTCCGAGAAGTCCTTCAGCATGTATAAAAATGCCCTCATTTTGTTTTTTGTCACTTTACATGTTTGGGTTTCTGCCCCAAAGCTTCCTGCAAAAGCTGTCATACGAATTCGGGCCAGCTTGCCAGGAGCAGGATCAAGAATCGCTATGAAGAACTGCCAGGCGGTAAGTGTGGGAGATGCGGTACGGCCAGCTGAGGGGGCTCTTTACCAGCTGCTTGCACCAGGTGCAGTACGGGCCGGACTTGATGCATTCTGCACACGACCTGACAACAGTCTTCACACACCTTTCCTGGGACTGGGCTGAGGGTGAAGAGACACACACAACACTGTCATGTGATTGTGTGTATGGGGGGATATTCAATTTATTTTTATATAGCACCTTACACAACAGTTGTCCCAAGGCGCTTTACATTGATGTTTTGGAATACACTACAATATCTTTAAGAATGAATAATGCAAAACTAAACAAAGCAATTCAGTGAAAAACAATGAAAGACAAAGAAAGAATGAAAGAAAGAAATAAAGAAAAAGATAGAAAGAAAGCCAGCTGAAAATGGAGGAGAAGAACCAAAAACTCCCAAGTAGGGAGAAAACAGACATATTCTACATTCCATGTCAAATCCAAGGCAGCTCTGATTGTTAAAATAAGATGCATACTTCACTCAGTGGAAGTGTTCTGTTGGCTACAAGCAGTCACTACACTGGTGGGGGGGGATGTAACTGGCTTCTTTCTGGGATGCAAAACACCCACCCCTGACCGTACTTACCATTTCTAACAATCAGCAGCACAAAGGCAACTGTCAACATTACCCCCGTCCGCGTTTCCTGTTAAAAGGGAAGAGAAAGTCACCATTAGTCCCAACACCCTCCCAAGATACGCAAGACACAGCAACGTCGGGCCCTTAGAGAACACCACAGAGGCCGACTCGGCTTCCCTGATGGCTTCACAGAGCCATTCCATAATACAGTGACAGTGTATTGTGATATGGTTTAGCCCACCTTTTTCTGAAAGGTAAGATTGGTATGGAAAAATGATGTAAGAGTATCTGAGGGAAATTCACACAAGCTAATGCTGTGTGGTTTACTAAAAGGACAACATGTACATGAGTGGGCCAACTACTTCAAAAGCAGTACGCAGGCCCATGAGACCGCCCCCTCTGAGCTGCAGAGCTCGCTGCAGCTCTGTACCAGAAGCGCAAGACCAAAGAAGCCAGACATTCTCTTTTTAAACTCACAGACTGAAAGTGAGTCATCTAGCTCTGAGTTTTATCTGCTTGGCACTCAGCCTGCCTGTGTTGACATTGCTGCTGGGGTGGACATCAAGTTTTAATGTATGTCTCAGGAAAGGATTTCCTCTAGGTGTAAGAATCTGTGACCAATCTTCAGAGGGTGGACCTCACAATAGATGTCACCTTAAATGGTCATCCAGACATCAGCCTGTGTGCTAATTTGTAGGTCTTCCTCATTTTTAATCTTTGAAATTGTATTATATTGCCAAAACTCTTGCTATACTTCCCCTTTTAGAAAACCAAAATAAGACCAAACTGGGGTTTTGAACAAAGCTAATTATCAACAGAAAAGTGGATCTATATTAATGTGAAGACACTCATAATTAATTCAATAACTTACAGTACAGTGCACATCTCATAGGTTATGCCAGTGTCTCCTAAGGTGACAGTAACAAGCAGCCACTCCCATAAATATGCCATCGTATTTAATGATAATGTCCAACAGCCATTAACACTCCTGTGATCACAGGTCATGTTTGCAACCTAAAGGCTAAAAGCAAATGAACCCCACAGCAAAAATGCAAGAATGCAGGAATTTAGGACAGAAATATTATGTGAAAAATGGTGATTTTAACTGAAGTATTTTTACTCTTAGAGGTCTTTTTATTGGAGGCATTGAGACAGGTTAGTATGTTCCCTCTATTCTGAAAGGATAATTTAAATTTAACACTGGACTCCAGAATACGTATATTTAATAAAAGTTTATGATTATTCAGTGTTTGTATCTGAGTCTTTCCCAGCTTCTAAAAGTCAGTCTCAGACCTTCTATCAGTTGGAATGTGTCTCACGTTAAAAGTGATACCTTTCTGTAAAGTCATTTTCACTACACAGCGTAAACACTTCTGTATGTCACATGCACACACTCCAAATGTAGGACAGTCCTAGCCTGCAACATCATGTTAGCATGCACCACTACTGCACAAATACAAAGCACTTGCTAACCAAAATCACTGAAACTGAGGAAAGAGCTGCAAGTCTCAAGCCGAATTTCTGTGTGCGGTACTTACGGCATCCAGCGCGGCCATATGTCTTCCGGAAGATCACTAAGAGCACCTACAGAAGACGCAGAGCGGTGAAGCACATTAAGTACCCTCACATGACAGGAAAGAGCAGGCGGGGTAACAGGCAGGAAATCAGTCCCACTGATCGGTCTCCCCCCAACCCAGAGTGCATTGTCTAGCAAGAAAACAACAATAATATGAGAGAGCTCATGTAAGGTTCTGAATGAGCATGAGAATGGGAGGTGGGATCCTGAAAGACAGCTGGGGAGGAGAGGCCCAGGCCATTCACTGTCTGCTGCAGAAGCAGCTGACTATGAGTAATCTCCAACTGAACGGCTTCCTCTTCAGAATTTACTTCAGTGCTGAGAGAAAGTCTCAGTGGCTAGCTGTTACAAGACATACAAGAAACACTCCACAGAACATTATGCAAAAAAGTAGGAATGCAGATAAGAGTATAAAAATGCACAGATGATACAGTGCAACTAGTGCAAGGACCATTTTAGTGCAAATCTAAAGGTGCAAGTCCCACCTTGGTGTGTTGGTGATGGTGGTCCCCAAGAATTTGAATGACTCGACTAAAGAAGTGGCCTGGCCATTGAGGCAGGGTACGGCAGGCAGGGGGGTTGGCAGTGGAAGTCAGCTTTCATTTCCACTCTATAGACCACATTGAATTCCTCTGTGACGGAAAGTATATAGATAATAGATTATCTTTTTATCTGTACAAAGGTGCAAAGGCAAAAGAAAAGTGCAAATGAAAGACTGCAGTAGTGAACAGAATTCATTAGATTTACTTGTCGTCTTGTCTTGTGGTTTGTGTTATCTATGTTTACTGTCTGCAGGGGCACATGTAAGTAAGCATTTCATTGTACATGGTACTTGTACTTGTACACATGACAATAAAGAATTGACTAGTGTCTGATACAGTAGCAAGGTCACTGATTCAGTGAAAAGTGTCAAGTGTCCTCACAGCCTGGGGAATGAAGCTGTTTCGAAACCTGGTGGTCCTGGTTCAGCTACTTCTGTACCTCTTCCCCAACGGCATGAGGGAAAACAGACAGTGGCATAGGTGGTTGGGGTCCATAATGATGTCGGAGGCTGTGGATGCAGCGCTCTTTGAAGATCTCCATGTCCTGGGGATGCTCGAATGCTTCGTTGGCCCCTGTTCCTTCGCAATTGTCTCCAGAGACCTCCCTGCTTTTCCTTCTTGTCTTTGCCACGCTGGAGTTCCCCACCCTCGCCACAGGGCTGGACTGGCCGTCGTCATGCCTGCAGGTACTATACTGCGGGGCTCTCCACCCTGACCTGCAAGCGGAAATCGCCTGCCACGGAGAGGTACGTACGTTTGAGGAGTTCTTGCGGCTGTCAATCACACTGGACAACATCATGTATGATCAGCGGCAGAACTGCCCCCAGCCCGAAACACTGTGACCGGCATCTGCGCCTCCCATGCAGCTCAGGTATGCGCCGTTGGATCTGGCAGTGGCTACAGACAGAACATTGCTTGTACTGTGGTGGACCTGGATACCCAGTGTGCGTCTGCCGACTACCTCCCAGGTGGGTATGCTGTGCTCTCTTTCTGTCTCATCTAAACTGGTGTCCGTTCCGGTGATTGTGTCCCGACCAGAGGAGGAGTTGCAGATAAGGGCCCTGGTGGACTCCAGAGCTGCAGGAAGCTTCGATGGTCACCTTGTGCACCACCATTCCATTCCGCTTGAGCCCCTGCTTTCTCCCTTGTTGGTCTGGGGTGTGGATGGGGTCCCCCTCTCCGGAGGCCAGGTGACACATCAGATGGTACCAATTCAGTTACAGGTGGGGGCCCTCCATCTGGAAACGGTGCAGTTCATGCTCCTGATGGTCAAAGATGGCGCCATACCGGGACATCCCTAGTTGCAGCTCCATAACTTCCACATCAATTGGGTGACTGAGGAGCTGTGTCCACGTCAGGTTTCTCCCAGTGTCTGGCTGTACCCTCCTTAGTGTCCCTGTGGAGAGCCTGGACCCAGAAGGGACTGCATGGATCCCAGAAGTGTACCAGGGCATGGATCCCAGAAGAGTATCAGGACTTCATGGAGGTGTTCAGCCGGGACCGAGCCTGCCACCCCACTGGGATTCGGCCTGCTCCATCAAGCTGTAGGAGGGAGTCACCTGGCCTAAGGTGCAACTCTACGCACTGTTCAGACTGGAGGAGGAGGCAATGAGGACCTACATCTGTGAAGCCCTTACCCAAGGTATCATCCATCCTTCCACCTCCTTCCGCAAGTTAGCACCCTGCTACACTGGGCCCTTCCGCATATCCGCCATATCATGGCTCACCCGGCAGCTGACCCCGCCGGACCCCCACTCGCCGGGGACGGCTCCAGTACCTGGCCGTCTGGGTTACAGGCCAGAGGAATAAGCTTGGATACTGGCCTCTGATGAGGTTCTCCTCGGCCTCCAGGAGGTGGCCATTGGGGGGGGGGATTCTGTCCTGGCATGCACCTCCCTGTTCTAGCACGCCGAGCCTGCTGTGTCCTGGGGACACTGAAGTCCTTCGTTGGCAGCTGTTCCTTCGCCCCTGTTCTTGTCCTTGCCTGACGATCCTGAGCCTGGATCACAATTCTGCTGTGCCTGCTCTGTGTGCCCAGTGTTTTGTTTGTGGGCTGAAATACACCTCTGATCCGGGTCTCCTCTTGGTTTCCTGTTGCCTTTTGTCATGACACCAGTCTTAGTCTCGAGACCGGTCTTGAGACCTCTCTATCTCAGCCTCGTCTCGGTTTTGAGCCTGTTTTGTTTTGATCTTGCCTTGGTCTTGGACATAAGTCTCGAAATATTACAAAATATATTATATGAATCAACATGTAAAAATACTTCTAGGAGATCCAGCCCAGTTGATGCAGGAAGTGGAGCAGAAACCAGTGTTATGGGACACCTCTTTAGCAGAATACAAGGACTGTTACAAGAAGACCAAGGCTTGTGAGTCTGTTAGTGAACAACTTGTACAAGAATGGGAAGCCAAATCTGTCCGGGAAAAAAAATGACAAAGGTGAGTGATTCGAAATTCTGCTGGGTGCGATTATGATTTTAGCTGTATGAAAGCAAAAGTTTGATCTTTTTACAGTGAAAAATAAAAAAGTGGAAGTCACTCAGAGACAGATTTACAAATAGTTTGAGGAGCATGAATGAGGAAATAAGTGGAATAGAAGTGGAAAAGAGGAAGAAGTCACATCCATTATTTGAGGAAATGTTGTTCTTAAAATCTGTCATGATCCTGCCCATCTGATTCTCCTGTGTGCCACGTCCCCTCGTTAACCTTGCGTGGAATCCCTGCTTTTGCTGTTCCATGTTCCATGTTATTAAATCTGTGTATTTCAGTCCGTGGTTGGTTCCCCAGTCTGGTTATTGAAGTAATGTTATGTTATGCTGCTCCCTGCTTGTGCCTCTCCGTGAATAAACCCCGTGTGTTCCCAACTTTTGGAATCCTGATCCTGCTTCCCCATTCCGCACCCGGCACAGATCGTTACAAGATCTACCACAGAGAAGAGACAGTGAGTACTTTTCAATTAACCATATTACAATTAAGCTGTATCTTCTGTATTATGTATTTTTATTTATTGTTATGCAACTTACAAAAAGCTTTTTTCCCCACTTTATGAACCATATTCATTGCATGTTAGTTATGTAACCGTTGCATTACTGCTGGTAATTAATTTGTAAATCACTTAGTGACCTTGTTTGTTAAAAGTGATTAATCTTAATTCTTTAACAATTCTGTGCAGAACTAGTGAAAATGTATTCGACAGTGACCTCTCCGACAGCAGTCTGTCAGTAACTGGAAGTGAAGTCACAGATGTGGATGACAGAGAAAGCAGCATTCCTAGAGAAGTGCAGAGGCATAGCTGTCTGGAACTCCCCGGAAAACAAAGGCCAAGGCACGCCGTGCAAAGAAGAAGGGGTCTGAGATGGACATCATGGTGGTCGTTGACCAAATGAAAGAGAGCTTTGGCAAGTGCCGTGAGTCTTCAAAGGTAGATAATGTATCTGGATTTCTGAAATTTCTGGAGGCAGACTTGCGGAAACTACCAGATGACAAATTGATTGAGGTTAAATTAGAAATTATGCACTGTGTACACAAAGTACTTCATATGTCTCATTCTAGTCTCAAACACCCTTCTTCAACACCAATGCAATACTCAGCATCACACTTGTAGTCACCAGCCTTTCCTGCACCCTCTTTACACACCAGATGGACCACTTTCCCAATCATTTTACCATGGCATTAACACTAACCCTTCTTCTCATGCCATTCAAAGCCTCACATACAGCTCTTCCAGCACCAGCTCTGAGCCACTGGCTCCTACAATTAATGCCGCGAACCCAGCAGCACCTGAAAATGACTACAGCCGATAGAAGTTTGTTTGATTGGTTACAGTCTGATGGCACGATGTGCCTGTTTGTTAGATCGCACAGTACCTGTTGGCAACGGTCCTATATATATATATATATATATATATGTATATATATATACACAAACCCCATTCCAAAAAGTTCTAATTGTGAATAAAAACAGAATGCATGGCGTCCCAGTTTCCCAAAAAGAACCTCAAATTTTGATTCGTCTGACCACAGAACAGTTTTCCACTTTGCCACA
>JAODKM010000001.1:50896365-50912624 GCA_026780845.1 Petrocephalus sullivani
TGCGTGTGTGCGTGCGTGTGTGTGTGTGTGTGTGTGTGTGTGTGTGTGTGTGTGTGTGTGCGTGCGTGTGTGCGTGTGTGTGTGTGTGTGTGTGTGTGTGTGTGTGTGTAAAAGCATATGTTTAGCATTTGTAATGTAGGTAGATCATTTTTAACTGGTCATTTTAAAAGTAGCTCGCAAGCTGAAAAAGTGTAGGAACCCCTGACTTAGTCTTGAAAAAAGAAAACTGCCAAGTCATTTTTGTTTGGTTACTTATGGTTAGGTTTATGGAAAATTAACCTCCCTGCCTTGTGCCCATCCTGTCCTAAACCACATCGCGAGACGTTCTGACAGACACTCTGACGTCTCTCTGCAGGCCCGTCAGAGAAGAAGCTACAGTCTAAGAAGCAGAGGATGAAGGAGCGGAGGGAGCGCTGGCTTAGCAGTGAGTACTGCAGCGCCCCCTAGCGGACCGGCTGACTCCGCAGGCCGCCAGGGTTAGCGCCGCTCTCGTGGCCACATCGAGTGCTTGGTTTGGATCCAGGGACCATAAACATGCACAAGTTCACAGTAGTTGGACTAAAGTGTAAACACTGAGCCAATTCTTTTTATGCTTTTAAAACAATTTAATAAATACCCAACTGTGTACTGTAAATGGAAAACAGTCTCTGCATGGATTGACCTGCTTTTATTTTAACATAGTGTGTAATATTATTGTAGACTAGCCGGCCTGTACAATCGCAGTCGATGTAAAAGCGCTGACTAGCTAAGCCCTTACCCATATCCCATAGAAATTAGCGCCATTAAACTAGCAAAGGACGAGCAGGTGGCGCTAAAGAGGCGGAGAGCCACGCCTGTGGTGGGGGACATGCGGCTGCTTGCTGATGCCCTGCCCGAACTCTCCCAGCTGGTCTCCACCAGCCAGCGCAAAGCCAGCATGTGAGTACTTCCTGCTTTTTGTTTTGTTTCGGTTTACAGTCGGCCCTCGGTTATCGCGTTTAATCAGTTCCGGACTCTACCGCGATAAGTGAATTTCCGCAAAGTAGGATTCTTTATTTATAAATTGAGTATTTTCATAGTTAGAGCATAGAAAACCTGTTTACGACCTTCTAAATACAGTTTTTAACATTATTACAGCCCTCTAGACATGAAACAACACCCATTAGTCACCATTACACTCGTATTACCCAATATGTTAGACAAAATAAGGGAAAATAAGACATGTTAGGTGTGACAATAATAATAATATATTTGTATCCTTCTCCTGGATGGTAACCATCTTCCTCTGGCACTTAGTTTCATCGTCAGAAGGCTTAGTAGCACGTGTAGGAGCCATCGTGGGGTAGAGATAAAAGTTCTCAGAAATCGCAAACACAAGAGCAAAGATGCTTCCGATGCGTAGCGCTGTAGAAGCGTATATGAGAGAAACAATCTTGTGTGTCTCAATCAACTTTTTAATGAATATACAGTCGTCCATCGCCACTTTGCGCTTCGACTTTCGCAGCTTCACTTGATCTTGGTTTTTTCGAATACAGTACTGTGCTCATTAAAGTGTATACAGCAGTGTATATTCATTAGAGTATATACAGTACTGTGATCATTAAAGGTATATACAGTACTGTATATTCATTAAAAAGTTGATCGAGACAGTGAAAATGCTCCAGCGCCCGCTCGGTTGTCTGAAACAGTTATATCCTCTTCCTATCCTGGCCACTGCCTGACAGCCTCACGCAAGTTCATGTCTCTCATACACGCTTCTACATCGCTATGCATCAGAAGCATCTTTGTTTGTGATTTCTGAGAACTTTTATTTAAGTCCCACGATGGCTTCTATGCTCTAATTATGAAAATATTCGATTTATAGATAAAGAATCCTACTTTGCGGAAATTCACTTATTGTGGTAGAGTCTGGAACGGATTAAACGCGATAACCAAGGGAAGACTGTATTTGGGGAAAAAAACGCGATAGAGTGAAGCCGCGAAGTGGCAGCTTGAAGTGGCAAGGGACAACTGTATACGGTTTCTTATATTTTTCGTTTGATTATTACAGTTTTATTTTTTCGTTCAGTTACTGTATATTGTATTCTTCTGTTGTTCTCTTTCTTGGTTTCTTCCTTTATCTTCTGTCTGTTGGTGTCTCATCACCAACCCGCCTCTGGGATGTCTGACATGCTCCTAATCAGGTCCTCCCCCTGGGAGCCTCGCCAGATACTCAGGGGCTTTTCCCCAAATGACCTACTAGTTAGTATTTGCTGAGTGGCGTGTGCCTCTGTGGGTTAGGGCTGTCTGTGATCGGAAGGCCGTTGGATAAAATCGCAAGATCAGCAGAGTGATGTCACTGTTGGCAGTAACTGTATATATCGTTTATATTGCCCAGCCATAGGCGTAATCCTAACCCCTTTCTAAATGATTGAGGATCAGTTATTGGTTTAAGTATTGACTGAAATCATTCCCCGGACGTGAACTGTCATTATTACTCATCGTACCATATTTGATGCAACACGAAGATTAGAAACGCAGCCGGTCCTCAGAATTGACTGATGGAGATTTCTATTGTGCAATTCATTCAATCAGCTCAATTAGGGCGGCTTAATATTGGGATAATTACTTAAGGAGGCTTTCAGGAGGCTTGGAAAATGCAGCCCATGTCCTCGGATCATTATTCCGACTCCTCTCCGGTTAAAACGCCACCGCCCAAAGCTACTGGCAGCTTGTTAATGAGACTGTTTGAATTTTTCATGTCAAAAATTTAATCACTGGATTCATTTTTAAACCACTGTTGATTAAAAATGAGGTGGGGGGTGGCTGTCCCTTGGCCTGTTAGCTTGTTTAATTATGTCCTACATCCTGTTGCTCTGTCCCCTATTACAGAGTGAAATTCCGCATGCAGAATGTCTGGGGTGGAGTGGGGGGGTCACAGGGGGCTGCAGCTTGTGGGTATTTTTATGTTATGGTGGTCTCATTACCAGGTGTCTGTGACGGTGCCTTTGACTGTGGTACAGAGACCAAGACTTGGGTCTTTTCTGTGCAGTCCTGTGCAGACTGCGATCTTGTAGGCTTCCTGCTTTGGGCTTCCTGCTGAGGTCCTCCCTCTGCAAGCGGAGACGCATACCTGTGTTTTACTCGCCCCTGCTGCACAGCAGATAAGTCGCCTTTTTGGGGTGATGCTCTCGTTTCCAGCGGGAAGTGACCCATGGAGTTTCTGCAGCTCCGTTCCGCTCGGCCGACCTCCCTCGTCTCGTTACGTCGCTCCAGCTCCTGCTCCACCAGCCACGAGCAAAGCTGCGCGCGCCTCCTTACCCAAGTGCATTATGATTTGCTTCCCTCATGCCTGGGCTGCAGCCCTTTCGAGTTTGGTCCCGAGTCACCCTAGAAAACCCACCCTCCCGCGTTTCCGTTGCGTGTCCCTCCACCGTAGCATAATCGGCACTGCTGTCTTCCTTTCTGGGCTGCCCGCCGCCCGCTGTCCTTGTCTCCGTTATGGCTCCCGGCACTCCCGTCACAGACTTCCCACAAGATGTTTAATAACCGCATGCAGAGCAGTTGGTGCTCAGCGACCATCCGCCATCTGACTCCCATCACGGCGCGGATGTCTGGTTTGAGGAGCCAGCTAGGCCCGCGTGTCAGACATGACATTTGTGCGTTTGGAGCGTAACCGGTTCTCCAGCGAGAGCTCCTAGTTTTCTGTCACACATTAATGTCCAGGTCCTGCCTTTCTTCATGGTCCATGTGACTCATACCCTTCCTCCTCCTCCCAGGCCTATGAAGAAGAAGCCCGAACCATCCGATTACAGCCAGATGAGGCCGGCACAAAAGCGAAAGCTTCTGTAAGCTGTCACTCAGGCCCTGCCTGCTGCAAAGTAGTGTCTCTTGCAGTTTCCGGCTCATGTTCACCAAAAAAATCAGGAATAACATTTTCTTTTGTTTGTTGTTTGCTGTGCTTGATGTGATGTGCAGAGCCACCCCCCCCCCCCATCTTGATCTAGTCACTGTCACCCTCATGAAGTTCGAGGGTTTCCGCACCTGTTGCCATACAAATGTTGTGCGCACCAGTGGCTGATCTTTCTGTTTCCAGGGAGACCGAAATCTCCAGTTTCAGCGAGACGCTGCAGAACGCCACCTTCAGAGCGAACCCACTGTCTGCCATTGGCCAGCATCTGAGGAAGAGGCTGAGGGAGGAGGAACAGAGGAGTCCCAGGTAGCCTCAGGAAGCCGGACCTTCTCAAGGATGCACATGAACTTTGACCCCTACTTGCTGCACACCGACTCTGGAGAAGGAAGCCCCCTGTTTGAATGCCATAGAGAGGTTGGCTCTCACAGGAGACATTGCCATCTTACCATCGTCAGAGAGGGGATTCTGGGTAGCACGAGGCTTTTGCTCCTAGCTACCTCACGGTTACGCCACTAGGCAGTGTCATCATGGCGTCTTACTTGTGATTTATGGTTGATGCGTTTCTGGAAAAAATAAATGTATGAACATCCTTAGAAAACACAGAGAGGCACTTGTGTGTTTTAATTTTTGCTTCGGGTTTGTTCTCTTTTCTGTATTTGGTGTTTGTTATCTTTGGATTGCGAGCTAGTGAGAACCACAGGTCTTCTGTGTCCCTGCCCAGTTCTCTCTGGAGGGCCTGGCCCCCCAGCCAAATCGCAGCTGACGGTCCAGTGACTCGAGGCCCTGGGACGGTCAGGTTGGTGGTCAGGTTGCGCAGGACAGATGTGTGGAAATATAGAGCGGTCGGGGGGGGGTGACAATTGAATGAATCGGCTGTTTGATGAAGAGGCCCCAGCGGGATGAGCTTTCATTCAGAGATAATCAAGGCCGGTGCAGAGCCCTGGTCAGTGTATCACTGTGGATTAATAATTCATAGAGGCAATCAGCTCCTCCACTTGCCTCTTTGCTCCTGACAAGCACCACATGATCGAGGCCACGTGGGGATGAGGGGCTATTCCTATGGGGCAGTTGGGGCTTCTGATTTAATCATGAAAATCTGGCACTCCACCCGAGGTCTACAGCTGTGCACGTCTTACACCAGAGGAATCTTTATTTAAACTCTGTATGTTTATCTCCTCTGCCTTCAGCTCACGGGTGCTTAAAGCCCTTAATGGGGCATTGAAAGGGATTCGGGTGGATGGGAGTTTGCATACACATCGACACCTCCTGAGTGGGTTCAACCCTGAAGAGAAAAGACCTCTGCAGAGTTTTCTGCTCGAAAGCTCCTCCAGGTCTTGTGTTTATTTTAACGCCAGCATGGCACAGAGGCATTTGGCGATGCCATATGCCTAGCTCTCTGTGCTAGGAAGCCCTGGTTTAGTCATGCCGCCCTTCGTCGGTCATGCTGCAGCCGCAGCTTTGCTCACGATGCGCATCACTGGCTCCTGTAATGTCCTGTCGCTTCTTGGGACCTCCTTTGTGCCTAATCACAGGCTCCTATGCTGGTCTCCTTCCTCTGTTCACTCCGGTTCTTCTGCCAGTTGCCGCAGAGCTTGATGACAGAATCGGTGGAGTAAAGAACCTCAGTTGGAGCTCTGGCTTCCTCAGTTTCCAGCTTGCACTCAGGCTCCTCTGTTGGCTGGGTTTGCGGTCCTACGTGGGCAAGAAGATGGGAAGGAGGCCACTGCAAAGACCAGGGACACTGGCTCTGTGAGGGATCAGCAGGATCTGGGAGATGCCAATGAGAGCCGGTCCAGGGCAGGTGGTGTACCGTTAGAAGGTCCGGCCTGATTTTAATTTTACCTGTCGTTCCTATGATCCATAGTGAGCACTATGCATCAAGAAACATCCTATGGTTATCCCAGCTCGTCAAAGACTGTAGCGCCCCTGAGATTTACCCACCAGGAGAAGGAAAGAGGGTTCGGGGGGAGTCTCTGCTTCTGCTTTACCTTCGATGGTCACAGGCCTCTATTATCACCTGGCAGGCGATGGGAAATGGACAGACCGGCCCATGTTCAGGTCCGCTGGGTGGTTCAGTCAGCCCTGGCAATTCACAGACCCCAGCCCTACTCCATCTGGACCCAGTTACGGTTAGTACACCAGGAGCCAGTACACCAGGTGCAGACACGAACCACTTTGCTTGTGGGGTTGCTCTATAAATCCGATTATCCTGTTAAATAACAAGGAAATGAAACCTCCTCCTTTCATAAGTCAGTGCTGGCCCCCTGTAGCCTAAGAATAAGCAGCGTTCCCCACAGCACTCACTGTGTGCCCATGATAGGGGTGTCGTTAAGGATAACACGCCTTTAGCTGTTAACAATTATACACGGCGATGATTATCGTTTTTTGTTTATCGAATTTCCTGGTGCCGAAGTACTGAATTACGTGCAGTCAGTGGTCTGTGGGAGTTAGCCCGGCCCCTTTTGGCGTGACTGCTGAATGTTATGTACCTCGTTGGATCTCTCATTAACTGCTCTCGTTGGTTAAGGTGATGTTTGTGCCGGGAAAGCTATACTCCAGAAGCCCAGCATGGCACTGAACCCAAAAATGAGGCCTGGGATCTCACTCCTAGACAATATTCTTTGAGAAACATGCCGTGTGGTCCTGCTCGCCCCTCCATCTTCCTCTGCTGGAGGCCTGGCCACGCCACTGAGCAAGAGAGGTTTTATTCGAGAATGAATTTTAGGAGTTCCTCTCTGGTTGTCGGCTTCCCTTTTCGCCCCGGGTGTGAGACTTGAGACGATTACCAGCCATTCCTTGCTTTGGGTTATGGTTAGCATTAGCAGAGCGGCTGCATCGCGTGATTGGTTGGCCAGCCCCATTAGCTCTCGCAGCAACTTCTGATGTGACTCAGGGCCAGCGTCTCTGCCGGTACTGGTGCCGATGCACAGGCGGTGTCATCGCCGCCACCGCTCGCCCGCCTTTGCTCCAGCCGCACCCGGAGTGCTCACTGCTGTCTCTGGCCTGGCACTGAGGACGGAATGAGCAGTGGCTCTACCGGTCAAGGACGAGCTGAATGCGGCAGGGGGGACTTCACACCATGCGGGCCTGTTCCTCTCGAAGCATCTCGTAGGTCAGTGGAATAACGTGCACCATCTGTCGCCCGCTTCTGCTCGCGGTTTCACAACTGCTCACCCTCGTTTGTGCGAGCACTCGTCTAGGGGAGGGGTAGTGGGAGTAATGATGCCAAACACGGAGAGCAGGTGTCTTCTCAGGTCAGAACAACAGAAATAGACATTAAAGTTTGTTTAGCTCTGCAGTTATCAAGAACTAAGAAAAGTCATTATCCAGTTTATGTTTTTAAAAACATAAAGGCCATATCTCCTGAAAAATTGCCATGTTGAGCAGACTGGGAGGGACATGAGGGTGGTTTGGATGTGCCATCTTGCGTGGCAGTGTCTGACTCGTGTGCCTGCCTGGTGGGAACTGCTATCTTACTCATGAAGTCTTCCCCGAACCCCAGGATCCACGGCGGTCTGTTCTAACGTCGTCATTGTGTTCTGGGTCCACCGTTCCTTGGTGGTACGGTCATTGTTTGGCAAAGACGGCGGAGAGCAGCCTCCCAGGACACTGTGGAAAACATGATTGCACGGTTCCTGGAGGCTTCTTGCTGATAATCAGAGTGTGTTTCTACTTTCTGTCCTTCTGTTTTTCTGCTAGCCTGTGTGGCCGGTTTGCCTTGCAGGAACGCGGCACTGTGCTTCCGCCGTCGTCCTGTGCGAAGGGAGCTTCGTATTGCGGTTTGTGTGGGATCACAGGTGACATGTCAAGTGGCTTGACAGCATCCCAATGATCAAGTGTCTCGGAAGCTGACCAGCTCCTCGAAGCGGATCCACTTTAGGCCGCCGTAAGTGGATTGACGGGCTGCTTCTACTGAGAAGCCCGAGCTGCTAAGCTTCACTTTATGGCCGCTGACAGCTGTCCTAATAAATATCCCTCTGCAATGCCTCTCTGCCTGTTAACGCTCGTATTTTTCATGCGGGCTTAAGCCTGGATCTTCGGACTCTGCGGGGGTGAAGGAAATATGCAGCCCTGAAGTTTTGCGGATACGTGAGAGTTACGGGAGGCTTAGCCGCCCGCCTGCTGCTCTCGAGTGCATAAATCCCAGCGGTACGCATTACTCTGGTTAAGAGTGAGGGAATCTGCAGACCGGAGTAGGCGGATAGTATGAGGAGCAATCCCGAACACAGGAGTTTTCCCTAGCAGAGACCTTTGGACACTTTGCCTTCTGGCTTACATGGATAATTCGTGGGTGAAGAAATCCTGAATCACTCAGAGGACTTTGACTCGCCTGTCAAGGAGCCTGGAAAATGAGGTATCCAGCAAATGGGTTCCAGCATAAAATGTGGAAACGTCTGGTAATCTATGTGTAGATTGAGAACCCGTCCTGCAACTCATCAGATGACAATAATCCCTTATACTGAGTTCCACAGTTCCAGATACCAGTTTTACACTGGTATTCATTTTGTCATATTATATAGGTAATATTACCAAGGGTATCATTATGTTCATATTAGCAAATCTTGCAACTTTTATACATGAAGGACATTTCTTGAGGGTACAGCTTCACACCCTGGAGCTCCTGCTGGTCACCCACAATAAGCCTCAGTGGCATCCTACTTTGTAGGAGGCTGTTCTGTATAATTACTTAATAGAAGACCTCTTAAAACCAGAAGTAGATGTTGAAAGTGTATTAAAGTAGTGTTTCACTTCCTCCCGTTAAATTATCTCAACTCAGCCTCAGTTCTTCCGAGCATCCTACACCGGTGGGTGGATTCTCAACCTCTGTTTGTGTTCCCACAAGCCCAGATAATGCTCGTTGTCTGGCTTTGCTCGATTAGCAGACTGATGTGTCATCAGCGAGGCAGTGAGAAGCCTCCAGAGGCTGCCCGTCCTCCACGTCCTTCTGATGTGAAGCTACTTCCAAGGCTTCACCGGAGCTCTCCCCGTGGCGTCAGCAGGATGCTCGTTTCGGAAACGGCCTGCGGGGTTGACCCAGCGACTCGCATGGTCGCCATGTGGTTACACACGTTCTGTCATGGTGGCTAAAAATGAATGACATCCACCTGGCCTCTCTCAGGATGACCCTTGAAGTGGAAGCCTGCTTGTTAGCCTCGTGGTTTAAATCCTGTTTTTCTGTGGTTCTACATGGCTCATTTGCAGACCCCACTGACCTTTTACTCCGTCGCAAGCGTCGGGTCCTTGAAGAGAAGGAACACATGAGTTGCCTCAGGAATCCAGTGAGGGGTTGGTTTTCGTGGTCTGGGGCTGGGGGGCTCTCAGCTTCACCAAAGAGCCTGTGCTGTTATGGATTTCATCATTGTCAAGGGCGTCCCACTGCTACCAGGTTCAAACAGAACACAGGAATGAACAACCGATAATACTATTAAAACACCACCATGTAGCAGCGTGTAATTTCAAAATCTCCTTCTTAGTTGCTCCCCAGATAAATGTTCAAAGAACTGGGATGATAACAGTTCAGTGTCCCAAACCGAGCCCTTGGGCATTTCCTCACTACCCTATGGACAGCGGTAAGGGTGCAGCAGAGGTATTAGTGTGACACTTCGTAAATCCCCAGCGTAACTTAATGTGCGCCTTCACACAGTGCCAGGGTCACGGTTATGGGGAGCCAGAGTGCACCAAGGATGGGGTGCTAATGCACTGAGTTGTCAAAAAAATAAGCATGCCGTCAATAACCATGTAGATGCCTAAAAATAGCCATGACCGCTGCAGCCACTTCTGCTGGCACAGTCGACCTGACAGGCTGTTTTCCTGAGCGCCATAATCCGGCAACGTGCCTTGCGTCCGTCTGTCCCATCCTTGGTCCCCCACCTCCCCTCTTCCTCGCCTCACCGGCTGTCAGCTGGCCTGGAAGTAACTGCTCCTGGATATTTCTGTGTTCGAATTCATGGCGGTGGCTCTTAATTCTTTTAATGCACCCTGAGATGTGAAACACTGGCATGCCGATCGTTTTTGAGATTTTCTTAAAGCCCCTTCCTAATTTGGCACCCCTTTATGCTCACAGACACATTAACTTTGTGTGTGAGGTAACAGTGCCACCTCAGCACAGAGCTCACTGCCCTGGTCATTAGCCACACAGGTGAGTCGCCCCCCCCCCCCATTATGACACTGGCTGGACCCTGCTTGTGTAAAGGCCCTGCATCCTTCCTGATGAGCAGGTGACCAATGTTACAGAAAGCCTGAAGGACACAAGTGTCACAAGAAGAAAATAATCCAGTGGTGTAGTTCTTAAAATAGCTGCTGTGTCTTTACCACACAGATTCTCTTCCGTGCTCTGGCCGTTCGGGTTTCAGGCCTGTGTGTTGCTGCGACCTGTGCCCGATGAGCCTGGCTTGAGCTTCCCAACCGAGCAGACAAGCTGTCTCCATGCACATGCTGCATTTAGGAAGAGGGAAGAAGAGCCGGCTTGCGTGAGGGCTGTGGAGAGACGAAGCAGCACATGGTCTGATGATGTTTTTTTTATCCTACCTGGTTACTCATGCCCTACAGGGGTTTGCAGTCTCTCTTTCGGCGGTAGTTCCAACTGATGTCGTACCCCTGTGGCCCCCAATCTCATAGAAGTGGATGTTTACTTTTCATTCCTTAGGACAGAAGCAAAACTCACTTAGGCGTCAGCAGGCCAAAGGGCTTGTGGGTAAAGTGGCCCTGGGCCGCCTTGTGTAATGCATGCGATTTCAGCAAGAAGAGACAAACGCAAGCCGGTGGAACATTCTGGAGCATGTGTGGCTGCTTCCAGGAATGAACAGATAAAGGGAGGTGAAAGGGATGAATAGTAAAGTGCGTCAGCTGCCTCCACCAAGATGGAGCTGTGCGTCTAGCTGTTCAGCACCTTAGCCTGGTCAGGGTCGCGGTGTATCAGAAATGTTTGCTCCTGCAGCAAATATCTTGCGAAGGTGACGTGTTAAAGTGCTGGGTGCCACGTCCCAGGAGATCATCTTTCAAAACACTGAAGGAGCCCTTATCAAATTGGTGTGGTGGCCTCCGCAAGGCATTCTCTTATCTCAGCACATTTGCGGCCCCTTCTCATACTCTTTGTCTGATGCCCTGTTGATTTTTTACTGCAGCTGTGATTTTGGTTTATTTAGCAATCTTTGAAACCTCATCAGTGCTGTTGCTGAGTATAAATCCCCCACAGCAGATTTGTCACTTACAATTTCTACCTGTATTTAGATTCATCTTCTGAATTTGGCTTTAGGGGGTGGCATGGTGGGGCAGTGGTTAGTACTGTTGCTTTATACCTCTGGAAACAAGGTTTGAGTCTCTGGTATGGCTCCATGAGTGTGGTGTTTGCATATTCTCTTTTGCCCCCCCCCCCCCAAGTCCAAAAACATGCCGAGGCTAATTAGGGTTGCCACATTACATTGTCACAAATCGCATTACATTATACTGGGCCAAAGTCCCCAGTAAGCAAACCAGAGGCAAAAATCAGGTTCCGGCAAGGAACAACTAGAAAGAAGGAATCTTGGAAGGAACCAGACTCAAAGGGAAAGCCCATCCCCCAGGTTCTGACAGAGCAAGTCAAATGAACAAGATGGCAAAGTCCAAATTTACACAGTCCAGATTTTAAGCTTTGAGTCTCAATGTGGAAGACAGGCAGGTGCCGGTGCTGCTTCTGATGAACAGTGATAGAGCAGCAGAGCAGGAAGGAGAGACATCACAGGCAAAAGGGCAGGCAGGCTGGAAGGACATCACAGGTAGGAGAGATGTCACAGGCAGAAGGGCAGGCAGGCCGGAAGGACATCACAGGTAGGTGAGACGTCACATGCAGAAGGGCAGGCAGGCAGGAAGGACTTCACAGGTAGGAGAGACGTCACAGGCAGATGGGCAGGCAGGCCGGAAGGACTTCACAGGTAGGAGAGACGTCACATGCAGAAGGGCAGGCAGGCCGGAAGGACTTCACAGGTAGGAGAGACGTCACAGGCAGATGGGCAGGCAGGCCAGGAGTGGTGGAGGGAATAAAAAGTGCATTAGCCAAACTAGGAGAGATTAGAGGTAGTGCAAACGGTTAGGTGACTGCAGTATGTAAGCTCTGGCAGACGTGCTTATGGCAGCACGAGTTGGAGGGTGAGGCAAGTGGGAACGCAGGCATGGGCAGCCCCTGAACCTCAGCACTCCAATTCCGGTTCACTTTTTAGACTCAGAATCCTTGTTTTGTTTATCAGAGAGCTGACAAAGAAAAATGCCTCCATAGGTTTGCAACAGGCTTGGCTCAGATGAAGCAGACAGTGATGCTCACCCAAGACCACAGGGGGCACGCTGCTCTCTCCCACTTCAGCAATACACATACAGCTCTGGAAAAAAGTTAGGAGACCACTCTATATTTTCAGAAATATCCGCATTGTTAAGTCCCGGTTTAATCTTGGTTCTGCTGGCAGAGGGCTACACTGAGCAGCAGGCTGCTTCCAGGCTGAGAGTTTCTAAGAGAGCAGTATTCAAGAACAACGTGAAGCAGGAGACACTGCGAATGACAAGAAACCAGCCGGGTAATAGAGGGAACCGACTTTCTAATGCCAGAGATGCCTGTCAACTTATCCAGCAGTGCCTCACAAATTGGAGGATGACCTCAAGTGACCTTCAACAGGAATGGGAAACGTTAAGTGGGCACAGTTAGGTGCACAGCTAGGACAGGTCTTAACAGGCTCCTAGAAGCAGGTCTGAAGTCCCATGAAGCACAGAAGAAGCCCTTCATTTATGAAAAGCAGGGAAGAGCCAGGCTGGAGTTTGCAAAACAATCTATATTTTAAACAAAAGCGTAGCCATTAATTGAGAAATGAGTGAAACTAAATGTTTTGCTGTGGTCTCTTAGTCTTTTGTAGAGCAGTATATGTACCTTGAGTAGTTATGATACATATGAGCATCTTCTGTCGTACCTTTGAGCACAGTTATTTCTCAGAAATCATGTTAATGGAATTGTTAATTGCGAGAATGTTAATATGGAAATGTGTATTAATGATGAATAAATAAATAGATGCTGAAAGTACCTATTCATGAGCTTGTGCATTTGTTCTCTCATGAAATTCTCACACTTCTGTGTGGAACAAGCCAATGTGTATGAGCAAGATTCTGATTTTAGGGAACATCCTTTAACCTGGTTACAGAGCTGCTCATCACTTGAAGAACAAACAAGAATGAAGCTGTTTGTCTGGTATTTGTTGGGTAGATTATTTATGTAAACAAAGCTCCTTCTAAGTGCTAACTTGACCAAGTTCAAGGTTCAAGTTCAAAGTTGTTTTTTCTGCCATATTTTTGGTGGGTATCTTCTGTTATACCCTCGAGCCAGACCTTAAACCTAAAAGGTTGCTTAGTTTCTCTATTGTATTTTGGGAAATGACAGAAGGTACACTGTTTTGTCTACTTTCTGGAAGCTTCCTTGGCACTTTTAGTCACTTGCAGCCCTGACAGAGCCTTGAAGCTTTCGTGCTATAAAATGTGTTTTTTTCCCCAGCCACCTAGGCTCTCAGGACCCCTGGCCGACCCAGGGATTGGTCAGGTCAAGCCCACGGGAGCGGTCCGAGTGACACGGCTCATTTCAGCCACCTCTGCCTCCCCTCCTGGTGACGTCACGCTTTGCTGAGGGGTTTATTGCATCTGCTATACTGATCGGATTTTACAGTCCGTGAGTCGAGTTAGGAGTCAAATACAAACGAAATGCCCCCTTTGGGCCACTCATGGAAGAACTTGTTAAAAATATGAGCGGAAAAAACAGACAGAAGGAAACAAGCAGCCCTCGGTCTGGCCCGTGATGTCACTGCTACCAGGGATTTATGGCTGGATGGCTGGTGAGGTGACGTGCACTAACCCTGAGCCCCTGTGGGGTTAAAGGACAATGTGAGCGAGGGAGAGCGTGAGGGAGACTGGGAGGCAGTGTGGAGCCAGTGAGCGAGTCATCGGACATGGGGATGAAGCCGCAGGATGCACACCTAACTCAGGAGAGGCTTCGTACTAGCAGAGCAGGTGTGCGTGCTCACAGACCAGACACAGCCACTGAAGCCCTTTGTTCTCTCATGTTACTGTAATTTGCAGAATTTCCTCTTTATCTACCTGTCAACTCTTTTCCACTGAGGATACATGCAGCAGATCTAATGATTCAATAACAACTCTCTGAATCATCTCAATGTGGATGACTTTGTCTTTATGAAATATAAGCTAAATGAAAACTGTAATTGTACGTGTTTATCTGTATAAACGCTATTTATAATTCAGCAAATGCTGTTATGAATGCCTGTAGTCTCCTTCTGTAATCTGCTTTAAAACAAAGTGAATAAAAATGTTCACGGTCAAACCAGTCCATCTGCCTTCCCATCTTGACAATGCCGCCTTCATTCTGTCCAATCGGCTGCGCGCAATCCTAACCGCTGCTGTCTTTACGATCGGGGTGGTGCGCGCGCCTTCGCCCAATCAGGGGGCCGCCCGTGTTCTCGGTGCGCGCCCCCGATCCGCAGCGCCTTGAGGGAGTCCCAGGCCGATCCAGCGTGAGTGCGGGCGGCGCGCCTGACGGACGCGTGTGCGCGCATACTCAGCGTCCGAGCGCAACCCGCGTTAAGATGCTCCGGTGGACCGGCGACGTTTGACGGCCGCCGCACACCAGCTGTCACCGTAAGTCCGTCACCTGACAGCAATGCGGGGACTCTGCTTCACATGCGGGTTTGTTTGTTTTTATCTTACTAAATCGCTATTTGGTGTAGTTATTTAACTGGACGGTTAATGCGTGTTTCTGTCCTTTGTAGGCTGAGCATTTTCGCTGTTTTCTGTCCCGTTTGTTTGACTGTCACATTATCTCCGGGTGTCACTTGTCATGAATCGGAAGCTTCTAACTGTACGTGTAAGTCCGCTTGTCTTATTTGTGCACCCTAGGTCATTTATTATAATACAGAAGACTGATTACTGTTTAAGGCGCATTCACGTTAAAATGAAATACGGCGTTTCTCAGCCATGGGGACTCAGTTCGGTCGTTTTCTACTTTTTTAGGGACGGATGCGTATAAACGAATGCCCCCTCTATTTATGGATTAGGGAATATGTGGATAACAATGTTTTTTGGTAACTTGTGCTCCCCCTCACATGTATTGCTCAAATAATACTACAAAACCCTACTTGCAATACAACAATAGTGTGACACTAGAATATTGTAATACTGTACTAACGCGACCCGCGACCTTAGCGGCTTGCGTAAATATTACACGGGAAGGCAGAGCCGCGCTTCTCTTTTATACCCAACGCGTATTATTTTCCATATATCCAGGATCATATGATCTGAGAAACACACGACCCGTGTCGTTATTCACGTTTGTCCGGTGTATTATCCAGGCGTTTATTACGCTATGTTGAATATAATATTATTTAACGTTTGCACTCCCTTGACGTTTAGGTGTTTATGATGTTGAATTTAATGTTGATGTTATTTAATATTTGCCCCCCCCCCCCCCCGCCTAATGTTAGACTGGAGCCCGTTTTCTTGCCGGCCTCCCCGATCATACGCTCCTGCACCCCATCGCTGTGTGTTTGCAGTGCGGTACGAGTCGGCGGCGCTCTTAAAGCCACCGAGCCGCACTTTCCCCCGCGCCTACAAAAGCGCAGAGCATGGGCACTGACCGGAGGTGGAAGCGAGACAGCACCCGCATAGACACGGGCCGGGCGCAGTGACGAATTTATTACTGCCGCAGTGGAGTTACCATCTGCCCGGAGAAAGTCCGCTACCCCGCAGAGATCCCCGGTCCGGTGCGTCCGCGGTTTCTGCGCACTTTTGCCTGCCGCTTACGAGTTTTAAAGTAGGCTTCGCTGGACTCCTCGAAAGTGTATTAGAATCAGTGCTGCTGATTATTTTCAGCCCGGAAAAGTCGCCCATAAAAGCTGTCCGTGTTGTTAAAAATCTGTTAAAAGCCCGTGTTAAAAATGCCAAGCATCATTCTTCAAACTTAATGAAATACCGTGTCATTGAGATTCTGAAGTACCATTCACCTTATGTGTGATCGCGAATGTCTCGCCGTTCAGTCCTTTTTTACTACTCAGTGCTTATCTGCGAATTTTTGGATGAATTATGGTGCTTGTGGATGCTGCGAGTTACCCAGTTACAGGTGTGTTAATGTGTAGCGGCAGGTTTGGACATGTTACTGCAGAGTACGTCAGATTGGCCAGTGTCCCAAGACCAAACGGATGCTGCCCATATCTCTTTGTCATGGAGGAACAGATGCAGCCTTGAACATTCCCTTCGTATCTCTGCGGAAGGAGAATTCAGATGCCCAGCCCCCCCACTCCCCCCACAGCCCACCAACAAATAAAAAACCAAACAAGACACAACGAAGACCCTTAAGCAACCGACACAAGGGCGA
>JAODKM010000001.1:50924901-50940752 GCA_026780845.1 Petrocephalus sullivani
TCACTCTGTCTCTCTCTGTCTGTCTCTCTTTGTCTCTCTTTCGGTCTCTCTTTGTCTCTCTCTCTCATTGTCCCTGTCACACCGTCACTCTGTCTCTCTCTGTCACTCTCTTTCTGTTTCTTTCACTCACACTCTCTCTCCTGTCTTTTTCTCCTCTGCATGTTTCTCTCGTTTCTGTCCCTTTGCTGCTCTGTTTCCTCTTGTTTCTCTCCTCCTTTTCTTTTCCTCTCCTTGCGTGTGCGAGATGGTTTTTTGTCCCTGCACCTATATCTCTCACGCTCTCTCTGTGATGCTGCGGTTTTGACTCTGTGCCGTGAGCTTGGCGCTGTGGGCTTATGTCTTCACTCAGTGCTCTCTCCTGTTCTGGGAGCTGCTCCTGCTCCCCGTTCTCAGAGCAGTGCTGTAGTCCGCTTGTTTCTCTACAGAACAGACCTTGTGACATTCCCGGGTCCAGGAACCTGTGACCTGCCCTCGACACATGCCCTGCACCTCTCCTTGTGCACTTAGATATCCGGTTAGAGTCCCAGCAGAGTCCTGACGTTATGGCTTTGGGTTCAGTTGGATCTGGTGCCTCAATATGGCTTCTTTATCGCTGGCTGCCTCAGCCTTTCAGCCTATAACGGCTTGACTTAAGCTGACCATTTCCAGAACACCAGTGCCCCCCCCCAGCTAATACTACCCTGGGGGCACACAGCAACATGCTTCTTAACATGTTATTCCAGTCCAAGTGCAACCTGCTCTGTGGGACCAGCACAGGGCTCTGCCTCAAGCTCAGCTGTAATCTGTCTCCAGTTAGGCGACCTTGTCTGTACTGGTTTGTTAGTACAAATGGTGCCGCTGATGGGGGGGGTAGGTTTAATTGCCACTGCCCCCCCCCCTCCCCCCCACCAGTAAAATCATGGATAGATGTTGAGAGCAGCTAGGGGGCGCCGTACCGATCTGATTAACATAGTGTCAGCTTTCACGTCTGTTAGGGGGCTGTTACTATAATGGTCTTTTCTCTCCCAAGGCAGCTCTTCAGAAGGGCCTTAGTAACACCTTAGCAACGGCTCATTTGAGGGCCCGCTCTGGTGCCCTGCTGATGTAGCATGACTGCTAGGGCACTGCGGATGGAAATGCCCCTGCAGGCCTGTCAGTGATGTGTGTGCAGGTGCCCCGATAATTTCTCTCTACGACTGGCTTCTGTGAAGTAGCCACTGTGTTTTGTGATGTGACAATTCTGCCCCTGGGAAATTTCGGTGATTCCAAGGTAAAACAGCAGCTCCCTACCTGACTGTTGAAGGCAGGCTCCTTCACTCTGCAGAGTCTCCCTTGCACGATTGTGCGTCTTCCCGCTTGGTTTCAGAAGTCCCTGGAAAGCAAGCTTTCGGCTGTTTGAAGCCCGGCTCTCAGTCTGGGGGCGGCTGGCATGTCTGGGGGAGCAGCAGGTGATATTTCTGTGTCACTATCAGGAGTTTTTCCACTCAGTCCAGAGGTAATTAAAAAGTCCAGGGGTCACTTAGAACGTTTCTGTTATCTGCCTCATCTCCCAGCCTTTTGTTATGGCTTCCGCTGGTGTGAAATGCCAGCTTTTATACCGTGTTGTTTAACAGACTTTAATTACCGAACTGGCAGCTCTGATTGAACGCTGACGAGCCCTGCTTTGTGTTTTCGTCAGCCTCTTTACTATTTGTTACTCATTAGCTGGTCTCTGTTCCTTCCTGTTGAATGGACTCTTATGTTTTCAAGTACTCTCAGGCATGAAACGTCTGCGGGTCCCTTATTTGCTGTTTGATTAATAGAGACAGATTTGTAATTTGTCAGAAAAGATCCATTTAAGTTGGATTTGCACTTCCCACAATGCCCCACTGCTTATGGGCATCGCCAGCCGTCACATCACCCATGACCTGCAGTGACTGAATTGTTCGCCGGGTCGTCAGGCCCAGTCCACTTTTCCAGTTCCTGTTGTTCAACTGTTTTTCGCTGCGAATGATTATTGCAGAAATATTGTCTCATTTCATTAAAGCCATGTGGATAAAGTGACATAAGGACCTTTGTTCGACAAGTACAAGTAGGTGTTTGTTTTCAAATCAAGATGGCTTGTCATAGGCAAATAGGCAAAGAAGTAAGAAAAAGTGTTAGTGTTGAAAAGTGTTGAAAAATGTGTGAAGATAGTGAGAGTGATTTGGGGGCTGCGTAGGTCCACATTTATTCTCTTGGCTCTTGTATGTTATGAAAGAGTTAAATGGTCACCAGGACTGAAGTTTTACCTGTTGATGGGCTAGAAAGATTCTGTCCATGGAAAGTTATGTTTGAAACCACGCGAGGGACAATTCTCTGGGTGACCAAAATGGGCTATTTATTGATAAGGCGACTCCTAAATACCTTTGGAAGTCTTTACAGAACCATAACTGTGTTTAGCAGAGCAGTGTGATCACCCTTGGCAGAGTCATTCCCATCCGTTACTGGCCATTAGGCTGCAGAAATCCAATAATGGGGCTCAAGATTGAAGTAGAATGAAGTCCACGTTCATGGAGGGTAAACCATCCGTGGGGAAAAGGGGGTGTCATATTGGGTAAGGGGGGTCATTATCTAGCCACCATGGCTTGTCAGTTTTAATCAAGCAGAGCAGCAGCCAGCCCTGCCCGGAGGTAGGCAGGGGGCACGCGTGACACTACAGCAAGAGGGTGATGTGTCTGAAGCAGGTCTGGGGGCAGGGACCCCCCCATAATGCAGGATGTCAGTGTTGGGTGGGGTGGGGGGGTACATACCTCTCTGCTTTGTACTCTGGTTTGATCAGCAGGTGTGACGCCGGGTCTTGCTGACACTTTCTCCTCTCGTTCCAGGTGTCGGAGACCCAGCTATGTCTGAAGGTAGGTCAGCCTGTCTGCAGTGAGGCTGGGAATCACGAGAGGGACAGCAGAGGCTGCTTTTACAGTCTGTTGTTATGTGTGCAGCTTGTCAGAGAAACCTGTAGGTGGCATGGTGAGCTGGCATCCTGGGCTAGGGCTGCATTTGTGACCTGCGGCTTTGGAAGGCATTCTGCTGTCTGAGCAGCCTTAGGCATGCCTTATATGGTCAGGGCGGCCCGGAACAAATGGCACCATCCAGCATAATTGTAGCTGCTGGCTGTAAAGTGCCCCAGGGGTATAGCTGTTTCGATGTCACCTGTTGTGATGTGTCAGACTTTTTGTAGCCGGCAGAGGGACGGAGAGCGTTGCCACATACCTCATCCCTGGCTTGTCCTCCATCCTGCTGCTCACTAGCGGGCTCCTTGGAGCTAGTGGCAGGGGCGTTTGGGGTCATCCCTCCACATGTCCGCATTATGTTACTGCCTTTCTCAGATTCTTCCTCAATGGACCATATCCCCCCCCCCCCCCAAATCTCCTGCACTCTGGTGATTGGTTGTGGGCGGCCCATGTAATGATCTTGCTGTATTTAGATATCTGTGCAATATCTGTATGCTGTAGCTCTGTGTCCCCCATCCACTACTCACTGCACATGATCATCATTACTGTGTAACATTTGAATAATGTGCAATAACCTACACAGTTATTTATTCTTCCATATGTATATAACCTACACAATAATTAATTTTCTATTCTCCCATATATATCCCGTATATAGCACAGCAGAACGTTTTTTGTTTTGTTTTTGTTTATTGTTGTGTGTTTTACATATATGTCTGCACTGGAGGAGCAGCTTTTAATCTCATTATACATGTGTATAGTAGGGGTGGGCGGATCGATCCAAGTATCGATACCAACGCTGGTATTGGTATTGGATCGATGCTAGCGTGATGGGACCGATACTGTTCCAATCTCTCTTCTTTACACTCCCAAAAGTAGAAATCTGTGCAAACAAACACTGCTCCGTTCGCACCTTGTAACTCCCCCTGGCACTGCTGTGGTTTGCTGTCATACTGTCACGTGACTCAGCGGCGTGAGCGCGAGCGGACAGTGCTGAGTGAGAGTCGCGCGGCAACGTGGCAGAGAAAAAGGAGCCAACGGCCGAGAATTAGGGCCAAGAGTCGTTTGTGCTTTTGTTTGGTTACTTTGGCACTTTATTTACTTTAATAATAACAATGTGCACTTTGTTTGCACTGTTTATAAAAACAGATTTTTTCTTATTGTTGTTTTTTGAACTTGAAAAGAGCAATTTAACTTTTAAAACATTTGTTCTCCAATAATTTATGCAGATGTCAAATTTAGTTCATTATGACAATAAAAAACATTTTTCATTTTGTTAAAAACTTTGCAAAAAAATGTGACCTGAGTTTTAACAGGCACATAATGAACTAATTAAATGTGGAGTGCAGAAATCACAAAATTTTTTAGTAGTTTTGTAAATTTAATCAGATTTAGCATATTGATGATGCATTGCTGTCCCCTACATAGTACATAAGCTGCCTCTGTAAGTAAAAAGTATTCGTATTGGTATCAGTGACATTGGCTCTGTGTTTACTTGGTATTGGATCAATTCATTCATTCATTCATTCATTCATTATTACAGCTCACGCTCCCATTGGCTGTCAATCACCCACATCAGTCTGTAGCGAATGGAGGGATCAGGACGGCAGTAGTACCGGCCCAGGGAGGAACTCAGCTTGCAGCAGTCAATCACAGTTCTGGGGGCCAGCGAACGGACAGCTGGGGCTCACTTCCTGCAGATCTCTCCATCTCTGTGTGCATCTCACAGGTCGGGCAGGGGGCCGGCAGCCTCGGGGCCAGCAGAAACCTTCGGCCATGGACAGAGAGGAGGAGGAGGAGAACATGAGTGAGTCCCGGGCCGCTTGACCGATCTACGCAATTCCGGTAGTGAGGAGCGGCAACTTCTGGGATGGATGATGAATGTGGGCATGCTCCCTGTGACAGCTGAATGCTGGGGGAGGGGGATGCACAAACGGCAGCCGTGTTGGGACCATGTGGCCAGTTAGGGTTCTCAAGGCTCTTAGCAAGGGATGCTAAGCAGCCATAGTGCCTCAGCCCAGGCGCAGGTCAGACATTGTAACTGTCGCTGATGGGGAACAGTGATCCATGTGCAGCATGGTCCCGGGACGGTGCCCGAAGGTTCTGCTCTATCCCGCCCCCAGGGTTTCCCTCACACACATGCGTTTGTTTTAAATCAACCATTTCTCCATTTTGTGTACATTTATTTCTCTCTTTATCCGTTCATATATGTTTGCTACATCCTGCTTTGTTTAATTAACATGAAATGAATCAATGTGTCTTGTTAATTTCTCACGCATCCCATATTTATTAAGACACACTTAAAGGGGCTGATCACCCCCCCCACTGTTCTGTCTGGACCCCCCCAGGTATGTGCAGCACTGATGTGAAGGAAAATCGCCGCCTGGGTAATGTGTCCTCCAAGGAGGCAGGGGGCGACACAGTGCAGCTCCCCAACGGTAGTGGTGGGGCCAGCCGTAAGCGCCCCCTTGAAGAGGGCAACAATGGCCCCACCCACACCAAATTCCGGGCTAAGAAGCGTAAGAAGGCGGCAGGACCGGTACTGCCCAAGAATGCACTGATGCAGCTGAACGAGATCCGGCCGGGGCTGCAGTACCAGCTGCAGTCGCAGACAGGCCCCGTGCACGCCCCCATCTTCGTCATGACCGTTGAGGTTAATGGACAGCTATTCGAGGGCTCGGGTCCTACCAAGAAAAAGGCCAAGCTGGGCGCGGCCGAGAAGGCGCTGCGCTCCTTTGTGCAGTTCCCCAATGCATGCGAGGCGCACCTGGCCATGGGCCGTACACTTGCTGTCACCACCGACTTCACCTCCGACCAGGCCGACTTTCCCGACACGCTTTTCAATGGCTTCGAGACCCCCGCCCCGCCTGTAGCCGCCTTCTTCCCCGCCCCACTGGAAAAGTACCCGTCATCACCTGCAGGTGCCCTTACGCCGACTCGGCCGCAACCGCCCACCCTCGCCACCCCTGCTCTCCAGCCCAGTGGGAAGAACCCCGTGATGATCCTCAACGAGCTGCGGCCAGGTCTCAAGTATGACTTTGTGTCAGAGAGCGGCGAGAGCCATGCCAAGAGCTTCGTCATGGCCGTCACGGTGGACGGGCGCAGCTTCCAAGGCTCTGGGCGCAACAAAAAGCTGGCAAAGGCTCGAGCTGCCCAGGCCGCCCTATCCGCACTCTTCAACATACAGCTGGACCAGACCCCCTCCCGCCAGCCCATCCTCCGCGAGGGCCTGCAGCTCCATCTGCCGCAGGTGGGGCCCCGCCTTTGAACCGGTGGGCTGTTGGGCCAGCGCGGCTCCCTGGTCCTGAGGTGTATGTTTGTATGTTTGTCTCCCGCAGGTCCTGGCTGATGCCGTCTCCCGCCTGGTCGTGGACAAATTCAGCGAGCTGACGGACAACTTCACTTCGCCTCACGCCCGACGGAAAGTCCTGGCGGGAGTCGTCATGACGACAGGTAGGGCATTTCCGGGGTAGAGGGTGGTCTTCTGGGGCTATTGGTGGCTCACTGAGTCAGCTGGACCCCCCCTTACAAGTTTATTTCCTCTTTTACTCATTCTAACTTTACTGAGGCACCTCCTTCACACCTACCTGCCCGTCCTGCCCCACCTTCTTCTTCAGGCTCTGACTGCAAAGAGGCCCAGGTAATCTGCGTCTCTACAGGAACCAAGTGCATCAACGGCGAGTACATGAGCGACCGTGGGCTGGCGCTGAATGACTGCCACGCCGAGATCATCGCCCGGCGCTCGCTCATCCGCTTCCTGTACTCACAGTTGGAGCCCTTCCTCAGGTGATCAGTCTCCTTTGACTATTTCAGCCTTGCTTGCTATTTAATTACGTTATGCTGATGTTGGTTGTCATTAGATATATTCCAAACTGAAGCAAAGATGTGAGCCAACTAACACTTTCTGTGCCCACTGTCTCTTGCTCCTACCCTGGTTCCCCCTGTCCCTCACTGCCCCGCCCCTGGTCACTCGCTATCCCTTACTGCCCCACCCCTGGTCCCACTCTGTCCCTTACTGCCCCACCCCTGGTCTCTCCCTGTCCCTTACTGCCTCACCCCTGGTCCCACTCTGTACCTTACTGCCCCACCCCTGGTCTCTCCCTGTCCCTTACTACCTCACCCCTGGTCTCTCCCTGTCCCTTACTGCCCCAACCCTGGTCCCCCTTGACCCTCACTGTCCTGCCCCTGGCCCTATCACTCCCTCCTGTCTTCTGGCAGCCACAACAAGAAGGAGGAGCAGCAGAAGTCCATCTTCAGCAGGTGTGAGGGGCGTGGCTACCAGCTGAAGGAGAACGTGCAGTTCCACCTGTACATCAGCACATCACCCTGCGGGGACGCTCGCATCTTCTCGCCCCATGAGGCTGGTGTGGAGGGTAGGGTTTGAGGTTTGATCCCAACATCAGCACAGACACATAGAGAAAATGAATTCATTCATCCCAGCGATGGGCAGGCCCCCCATCCTGGGTTGTTCCCGCCTCGTGCCCATAGCTTCCGGGATGGGCTCCGGACCCCCCGCGACCCTGTTCGGATAAGCGGGTTGGGAAATGGATGGATGGATGGAATTCATTCATTCATTCAAACTGAATGAGGTACTATACCTTCTGCCGGTTTTGCCGGTTAGTATGTTCTTGAAGATGGGGGGGGGGGTGTATTGTGTATCTTGGTCCCTCTAGGCCCGACTGCCTCACAGTGCTACTGTACCACTGATGACCGTATCTCCTTCCCTCACCTGCAGACCAGGGTGACAGACACCCAAACAGGAAGGCGCGCGGTCAGCTGCGCACAAAGATCGAGTCGGGTGAGGGCACCATCCCAGTGCGCACCAGCAGCACCATCCAGACCTGGGACGGCGTCCTGCAGGGTGAGCGTTTGCTCACCATGTCCTGCAGCGACAAGATCGCCAGGTAAGCCTTCACAATCAGGAGAAAACCAATCAGCCAATCAGATATCCAGGTTGGCCTTCATAATCATAATAAAAATAACCAGACAAATTGCTGGGTGAGATGTGAGTAGGGGGTCTGATGTATGTACACCTCTTAGTCTGATTTGTTTGTAGCTGAATCTTGCAGCTTCATATTTTCTTTTTTTTGCTTGGTCGCACTTGGTCTAGGTGGAACGTGGTGGGGGTCCAGGGCTCGCTGATGTGCTACTTCACCGAGCCCATCTACTTTTCCAGCATCATCCTGGGCAGTCTGTACCATGCCGACCACCTGTCCCGCGCCATGTATCAGCGCATCGCGGACATCGAGGCCCTGCCTCCTACCTTCACCCTCAACCAGCCCCTGCTTAGCGGTGAGATGAACCACTCAGGTGTATGGTGTGTAAACCTGTGGCAGGACGGCGGTTTGTAAACTGGGCAAGCAGGCAAACTGTAAACCGGACAAGTGGGAGGCCTGTAAACCAGTGAGGTGGACTGTCTGTAAAATGGGCAGGCAGGCAGTGTGTAAACTGGGCAAGCTGGCAGTCTGTAGACCGGACGAGTGGGTCATCTGTAAACAGGTCACGCAGACCATCTGTAAACCATCTAGTGAGCCAGTTTCAAATAGCAGTCAGTCAGTCCTTTGGGTCACTATATTGATCTCATTTAGTTTTATACGGGGGAGACCCAACCCAGACTTAGCTACATTCCTAATCCTACCCACTCCCCCAGGGATCAGTAATGCAGAGGCCCGGCAGCCTGGTAAGGCCCCCAACTTCAGCGTGAACTGGACAGTGGGCGACCAGGCACTGGAAGTCATCAATGCCACCACGGGGAAGGACGACATGGGCCGGGCCTCACGCCTCTGTAAGCACGCCCTCTACAGGCGCTGGCTGCGGCTGCACACCAAGGTATGCTGCCTCAGTGCACATCTCCACTCTGTCCGGGGGGAGGGGGGGCAGCTGCTTCGCCTGTCCCTGCCCTGCCATCTCAACCTCTCTTTCACTGTTGACCCCCCAGCTATGCCCAACACTGCGGATCCGTGCAGCTCGGCCCGGCTCATACCATGAGGCCAAGCAGGCAGCGGCGGAGTACCACAGCGCTAAGCGTACCCTGATGAAGGCCTTCCAGAAGGCAGGCCTCGGCGCCTGGGTCAAGAAGCCCATTGAGCAGGACCAGTTCTCTCTCACGTCCTGAGTGGACCGGAACCAGACTCGACTCATTTCCTGGAGACAGCAGACCCCAGACTCCGCCCCCCCATTTCTCTTCTCCTTGGTCCCTCTTCATTTTTTTTTTACTTCATTTTGTTAAGTATCTATGAACATAAACATGCAGTCTTAATGATTTTTAAACTGGAAGACTTACATTTTTTATTGTTATTTTATTCCATAAAATGGTATTAGATTTTTTAATGAAATGAAAAGGGGGAATGTGGCCATCAGATGAGGATTCAACCTGGCCTGTCAGCTGCACTCGGAGCAAGGGATTGTGGGTGTCGCCTTCCTCAGCTTCCTCAGCCTGTGCCGGTTTGACGTGTGTGTTTAAGTGCTGAACGCAGGTGAATGCGCTCCGCCAACAGAAGGTTGGGGGGCTGTGTGTGCAGTGCACTCAGGGTCTGAATCTGCTTCGCCCACTTGGTAGAAAGATGCCGTCCATTTGGTCATGTGATCTTTCTTTACATAAACAGAACCCCGTCCTCAAGATTGGCCTGTAAGGACGAGCCTCTAAAACACAGAATATTTCATCTAAATACATCTCAGGTTTGCGCATTTTCTTTTCTCGAGGCTGCTGAATAGCTGCTGGGGAAGTAGAGCTCTCTTTATTTGGTTGCAAAACGCAGCCTGTTCTGTGTCTGAGTTCTGTGGACTCGCCTGATGCTGAGAGTCTGTTTATGAGCATTTTGGTTTATGTATGACGTAAACGGTATTGGGAGCATTTTGGTTTATGTATGACGTAAACGGTATTGGGAGCATTTTGGTTTATGTATGACGTAAACGGTATTGGGAGCATTTTGCTACACTCCCTTTACTCAGACTATTCAATATTAATGCCTGGTTAAGGTATTTACAGGGTTTAGCACTTATTCTGTCTGTACTGCTTCTTTCTATATGGGTACCTGTTGAGGGGTTTGGGTTTGGGTTCGGGTCAGATCTGGCTCACCTTACAACCTTCATTTTACCAGCAATTTGTCAGGAAGTTATCTCAGCCATTTGCTGTTCACACTGGGTCCCTGTACTGATACGATGGATGGGTGGGTGGATGGATGGTTGGTTGGGTGGATGGTTGGGTGGATGGATGGTCGTGTGGATGGATGGATGGTTGGGTGGATGGATGGATGGGTGGATGGATGGATGGATGGATGGGTGGATGGATGGATGGTTGGTTGGGTAGATGGATGGTTGGGTGGATGGATGGATGGTTGGGTGGATGGATGGGTGGGTGGATGGATGGATGGATGGATGGATGGATGGTTGGGTGGATGGATGGATGGTTGGGTGGGTGTTTCTACATGTAGCGGGTGAGACTCAAACTGTCCTTACCTTCCTGCTTTCCCTGTTGAACTGTAAAGCAGAGGGTTTTTACTGGGTGCATTTATTAGCTGCTGTCCTCTTGCTTGTCCTGAATGTGTCCTTTTCATGTAAGCCAAAAGGAAGTTGTTTCTATCTGCTATCAGAGAGTGCATGCATTTGTGTGTGTGTCTCTGTTTTTTTGTAATTACACTAGATTTCCCCACAATGTGATGAAAACCTGTAACTTTTTACCTTGAGGGAGCATTATTGTAGTCCCCACAAGATAACCGCAATTTTATAAAAATCTGTTAATGCAATCAGAAAGCTAAAATGCCAGAGGTCTTGTTACTTATGGTTACGGTTAACACTCAGTAGGGGAAAACCTGTCATAACTGGGATTAAGGTTAGGGCCATAGGAATGAATAGAGAGTCTATAAAGAGAGCCATAAAGACATGAATACATGGAGTGCGTGTGTGTGTCTGACGGCCAGAGAGAGAGGGGGACATCACCACAGCTGAAGGCTGGAGATTCTGTTTTGGTCAGTTTTGAGCATTGTGTAATATGCAAATCATGTAGATTTCTGAATTTATTACTTTTAATTGAAAATCTATGAAAGCAACCCTCAATCCTTTGCATTTAGTTCAGCACTGAGAAGCACTTTTCGCGTGCAGCTACGGGATGGATACAGGTGTACAGCTGTAAGTGATGGTCGGTCTGCATGTGAGAGCTAGAGCTCAGGCTGGCAGGGTTATGCTGAAGTGAGATTGTGGATCTACCCTCCCCTCCACCCGGCCCCTAACAGACACACAGTTACACCCGGAGCCCCCGCACACACACACACACACGCATGAGGTCCATTGCAGAGGCCGCACTCAGCATGAGATTAAAGGACAAAAAACATTTTTATGTACAAAATGGAAAATAGCTTCTTCATATGGAAGACAATAAAACTAATGTGGTCTACTTTTGTATTTGATTGTTTTGTATCTTTCCTACTATTTATTCGCTCCTGGAACCTGATTGGCTGCTGTTTTTGAATAAAGAATTAACTGCCTGAACAGCATCTAACCTGCTACACAAAGCCTGCTGCAGGCAAGCAGTTCCTTCAGTACAGACGTGCCCCCCACAGGGAGCCAGTCGCCGCCATTTACTTACACCCCTTTGGGCATCTTCATGCACAGGGGGCTTAGTCAGTTCTCTGCAGTGAAATACTGCAGGATACTCCTGATTGGCCCATTCATAAACTCTCATCAGCTCTCGTCTTCTGGGAATCTTTATTATGACTTTAAGTATTCACAGAACATTTATTTTACATTTTTGTAAATTAAATGAGACCACTGTCCATCAGCTGTATTGTTGTATTCTAATTGTGACTGTTAAATGCCCCCATGACATGTTAAGAAAGTTTATCTAGTTGACAACATCAGGAGAGCTAGGGAAACGCCAATCGTGAATAGGAGGAGTGCTGCATCACTCACTATTGGCCACCAGGGAGCACGTCTCCCACTAATAATCCATCAGTGTCAGAACTCACACGCAAACAGTGGACTCATCTTTAGGATTACACTGCTGGAGCCACTTGGGATGGCGAACTGCATTCAAAAGAACAAGGACCCCATTGAAAAGCACAGCCACCTGAAGGCCTCTGCGCCTCAGTGTCCGCTCCGTTAAGCTAAATTTACGGGCTGTTTCTCCAGCCCCTCTCTGCTTTTTGCCTACCAAGATCATGGCCCTGATTGGTCAGCCAATTTATCCAGGTGATGTCACATGACCCTCAATAGTGCAGGCAATGTGGAATTTCTCATGCGTAATAACCTTCTGCTGAGGACCTTCTTTTTGGAAGGTCATCTTAATACCCATCTTACAGTAATAGTTAAACATCCCAGGTGATGCTCTTGCACCATGTGACCCCGCTGATTCTGTGTGGTATGTCAGCCCTAAAACACTCGGTGCTGGCTAGGTGCCGAGACCTTCCTGAGCAAAGTCCGACATTCCTCTGTTTTAAAAATCCAATCAGACAGATATGCTCAGCTGATGTGTGCAGCGCTGATTGGCAGAGATTCCACGTTGAGCCTTAAGAAAGCAGAACTTTTGAATGGGCCCCATCCCCGAAGGGGACATCAGCCTGCCAAACGTGGCCGCCCTCTGTTCAGGGGCACCATGCTAAGAATGCCTCCTCATCAAGCGATGACCGAACCCCCCCCCCACCCCCCCACCAAGCCGCACTGTATCACAGGACACCTCAGCCTTGAGAATGGGGGGATTGACAGGGAGATAAACGCCTCATTCTATAACCATTTCCCTGACATATAAATAGTTCCCTCTAAACGGGGGGATATTTAAATTCATAGGTAGTGTGCAGGGGGAGGGACAAGCAGGAGGGTAATGGACTGGAGTCCCTGTGAAAGTCAGAGCGAGGCGAATATTTAAAGCCGTCCCTGGGAGAATCTTGGTGGTGAGACTGTTTAGTATCCATGGGAGACACGGGCACCGGCCTGAGGTCTGATGGCCATGTTTTAATATACACTCAAGCAAAGCTAAAGTGGCAGCACCGATCCGTCAGACCGAAGGTTCAGCACCGTCACGCCACCTAGGGTGTGAGTGGAGTGCACAGGAGCAGTAAAAGCAAACTGAGGCTGGGAAACACTGCCCCCAGGAGGTTAAACACGTGCATGTCCGTCTCCTGGCCCCGTGGGGACAGACGTCATTCATTGGTTTGCCTTGCAGAAATGCAACTCCTGAGTAGTGCTGCCCCCTAATGGCTTACAAAAATATGACCGTGGTTTAGCTGATCATACAGGTTTGATTTTAAAATATATATATAGCTAAACTGTACACACAGAATTCTAGCATTCTGTCTAATATATTTATGTATAATTTTGAAGATTCTTTTTCAGGGTAGCAAAATCCACAGATTTGATAGAGAATCAGGAGCAGGTTTTCCCCTGTCCTCTGACCTCAAACGTGTCACAGGCCTGCCTTTGACTGACAGGCCACCCTAAATAGGGCACAGCCAGGGTGGTTTGCCCTCTTGTGGCCGCAGAAGCTCATTACATCCTTAACTCAAAACCAATTCAAGTCATGCTTTCTGAAGGTAAGGAGACTTGTACTCTTAGGAAGAGATCACAGGAATGCAAGAGGCAGCAGTGGGGATTAATAGCATTTTGCTGGTTTACGTCCCATGAGGGGCCTGGCAATTTCATCACCTGGGAAGGACAGGGGGCACTGGGGAGAAAGTGCCGGAGACCCAGGATGGGCATGGGGAGCCGGGAAGGGATTGCAGTAGACCCGGATCGATGGCGGGTGCTGCAGAGCGAGTGCATCCTTGGTTGGGCAGGGGGCGAGTGAGTTGGGAGTGAGTGCTGGAGACCCGGGAATGATGGGGAGCTCTGGGAAGTGACTATTCATGATGAACACGTATGAGACACTAAAAGAGTGATTATTTTTTATTTGAAAGTCCTAAACAAATCACCAGTATAAAAGGCAACATAAAATGGCACACAATGGTGAGACTTGGTAAAATGGTCAAATCTTGTTGTAGATGACGCATGGACAGGCAGGGGGCGTGGGTTTGCTACTCCGGTGTCTTGCACTATGGTAACATTTCCCACCCCAGCTTCAGGGGGAGGTTGCTTCTTGAGGTCAGGGGTCAGTAGTTCATGAGGCTAATGGTCAGAGCTCTGAGTGCAGAAGGTTCTTGGCTCTTTTCATGTTCTGTACCACTGGAAAGGAGGATAGGTTCAGTGAGGGGGTGCTAGGCAGAGTACTAGGGGAGGAGCCCAGATTTCTGGGGGCAAGATGGCACGTCACAGGATGCGTGATGTCCCCAGCATGAGACAGAGCACTTACAGACATCTACGTCGCCCGGCTGGTAGGTGTACTGGTGGTTGCTGTATTTGCCCGCAATATCGGCGCGTATCTTCATGGATGGGTCTGGAGGAGAGAGGAAGCATCACACAGGGGTGGGACTAGCAAGAAAGTGGATGCCCTGTCCTCACTTTCCTCCCAGTGACATGCAAGCACTCCACACATAGTGCTACCCTGTTGCAAACTTGTGATGCATCAGCTTCTGCTAGTCTTACTGCTTCAGGTGAGTGACCCACAGAAACGTCATGCAGTCACCTCGGCGAGCCACTCTGGCGCAGAAAATATTAGCACCTTGCTAAAAGAGGCAGCGTTATGGCACGTCAGCAGGGGGCGCAATTACACTCATTAAAATTAGCTGAAGCGGAGACGAAACCCACCAACGAAGATGATCCTGGGAACATACCGGCCGTCCGGAGCCAGGTTCTTATCTGTGGTTTCATGCTAAAATTGAGAAGAAGTGATGCAGGTTAAGCTCACTGCTGCCCCTGGTGGAGGCTCCCACTGGGTGGTCTTTAATTAGGACACAGTGACCTCCATGGCTGTACTTACCATTATGTTGAGCATGATGAAGTCCTCCTGGGCCAGTTTCTGAATACCTTTATCCTGAGCAAATGCCTTTTTAAGGGCTACAGTAGGCATATAAAAGGAAAGGTTACATTATTCAAATAGCTTTAAATGCCGTGTGACATGTGAAACAAATGAGCAGCCTGCATCTAGACACAGGACACAGTGTGGGATTCTCAGCTGAAGCAGGGAGTAGGGTGACCGACCTTGGCTGTATGGGCAGTCCGCTGTGTGATGAATTACCATGAGTGGCTTTTTGCTTTAGGGACAAAGAGGGGCAAAAAATCCAGCTCAGCTGAGGACTTACACATGCTAAACGTGGCCTGGTATGCTAGGATACAATCTTCATGACTGCGTTTTAGAAGATCCCTCTTACCTTTCCTTCATTTTTATCAGTCCTTCTTCATAGGTTTGGACCCACTCAATATCGTCTCCCCATCCTTAAAGACATCATAGTGAAATTACAATTAAACTATGTACACAGCTAATGACAGAGCACTCAAAATGAGCCTGAAAGCTGTCCTTTTGACAAAACGTGGAGGGCCGCGATATCACGTAAAATATTGTACTTTTGAATTCGTCGGTATGTCTCATTAATATTTTAAATGAAAACGAAGATGCCCATATGAAGTGGCTTTTAGGAATGCATTTTTGGCACCCCCTAGAGGAAGTGTCAGATTCTTCCGCCAGTGATTTCCAAAGGTAGTGTGCCTGCATGAATGGCCATTGCACTTACCTCTAGACAGCATTTGGGTAGTTTTTTTCGGTTTTCTCTGGTATGAGACATTCAGTGTGGTTAAAAATAGTAATAAGATGATGACTAGCCGGGAAAACATTGCCTTCAAACCCTGAAACGGAGAATCACAAATGTGTAGTATAGCCTATAAATAGGCTGACTCCTTGATCTCAGAAGAACTGGGTTACATCTCCAGGTGTGTGGGGTTTAAGTCAAGGGAGGTACAAGACTTATCATTCCTTGGTAAGACCCCACCTAGAATATTGTGTGCAGTTCTGGTCACCTTACCTTAAAAAGGACATTGCTG